>JAUPMG010105251.1:0-12174 GCA_031762675.1 Pachysandra terminalis | reverse complement strand
CGACCCTTACTCACACTACTATAAATATTCGTAAATCCAAGAGTAAGGATTTATTTTTGGGTGCCTACGACAAGCACAACCAATAGACCAAATAAATTCACAAAATAATGTAAATCGAGCCTTCTTGGGAGTGTGAACAACCTCCTGGTGAAAATGTTAGAGCATTCGGACCCCTCTTGATCTTCGGTGACCTTTTTGGTGAGCGATAGAGTCCGCCGAATCTCAGAGGCATTTTAGGCTCTCTGGTTTTGATGCCGAGGATTTCCTAGGCGAGCGTAAGTGGTTACCGAACCCCCTTTCGGCGAGCCTAAGAGGTCGCCAAACCAGCTTTCGGCGAGCCTAAGAGGTCGTCGAACTATATAAGTGACCAAACTAAGTTGACTTCTCATCTATCGAGACTCATTTGGACCAAACCCCGAGGTGCCAACCCATTTGGCACACTTTTGCAATTTTTGGCATGCTGAATGGTTATCGAGCACCCCGCCGAACAGTTCCCCTGGTCCAAATTGGGTGATTCCAATGGGAGTGCATGTATTTGACTAGTTACACGTGTTTGGACTATTTCTGGGTCGGTTAGACCTCTCATGCAAAGTTTGACCCCTTAACCCGAAAATTTGTATTCCTAGACTTGGCCGAGAAATAGGAGGTTTTGGGGAAATGAGTAAGTATAGACCCCAAACACTCCTATTAGCTTTATACCATCATAATATACGTGTTTGGATGTAAATGATAGTCGTGGTGTTTTATTTATTCATTCAATTGTGAGTTTAGGCATATTGAGATGCCCTTGTAAATATTCCATGGGAATGTATTTGGATAGGGCACTCAGATGCCTCATGTTTACGGTTATGATGGTTGGATCAGGGTTATGGCTTCAATGCATATTAATGATGAGCTTGGTGCTGGTGTACCCATTTTATTCTTTCACTTGTAGGATTATAGTTATCTGTTATGCTTATATATATATATATAGGTACATAGATGGAGTAGTAGTTGTATGCTTTATATTGCTTAGTAGGATAGATTATTGGACTAGATTAGTAGTTTGTATACTTATGTTGATTAGTAGGTTGGATTATGGGACTGTGCCCATGTAGGTACCTGAACTCCTTAAGTTAATTTCTCCTAATTATTTAATTAATTGAATAATTAAAGGGTTATGTGTTATATAGTTTTATGGGTTATTTAGACACAAGTAGAAATTTATAAATGTTAATATAATTTAGGGGCCAATCTGTAGTTAGTAAGAGCATGAAGGGGTAATAGAAGTTTGATTGTGGAAGTATGGGGTCAATTCGTAATTAACTTTAGATAGGGGTAAAATCTGAAATTTGTGGAGAGTTCTTGAACTGTTCAACGCACAGTTCGTGCGTTCAATGAGTCCAACGAACATGGAGGTTTAGGTGGCCTTGAAGGTGGGAGTGAGGAAAAGGAGGTAGGGAGAAGCCTCTTCACTTAACCGCCCCCTCTTCATCATTCGTTGGGTGGGGGCAGATCAGAAAGAAAAGAGAAAATAGAGAATTTGAGTTCTGCTCTTGTTGTGTTCAGTAAGGGAGGAAGAAAAACAAGTAAGAAGTATCATCTTATCTGATCCTCATTTCGAACGCGGATCACAAGTAAGTACATTTTCTGTTCTTACTAATTTCATAATGTGTATTCTTGAATTCTGTTTTTAGAAAATTGCAGAAAATATTATGTATGTGAAAGCATGTGTTTTAGATAGTTTGAAACCATGCAAAATGTTGATTTTGATTCCTAATATTGTGTAGTGATGATAAGAGTAATGTAGATTAGTTTTACGAAGCGTTGGAAAGGAATGATTGTGTTGTATTTGTGGTTTTCCTTAGAAAACGCAGAAACAAGGGGTTTTCTTTCTGCGTTTTCTAGGTAACAGTTGGATCGATCCAAAATATTGGATCGATCGGAATTTGGATTGATCGGAAATATTGGATCGCTCAATCGGAATTTGGATCGATCGAAAATATTGGATCGAACGAAAATTTAACAATATGTCTGGTTTAGGTGATTTGAGCTATTGGTCGAGTTTGGGATGGTTCCTTGTGACCTAGTGAGGTCTATTATGGGTTGTGTGCCTATGATTAGTGGATGTGTGCTTACTATTGTGATGTTCCCAACTCATGATAACCAACCTATGACTTAGAATTCAATTGAGTATTATATAAGAGACTTGTTATGATTGATCACTAGTAGGATGTCTGTGATGATTTTCAAGGAATTATCGACATGCATGGGCATGTGGATAGTTGTTCCTTGGAGGGTATCACTAAGGTCCTAATAATCAATAACTTCATTCATGCTGTGTTAATTTGGTTGTTAAGTGTGCTCGGGAGGTGGAGAAATAAGAGGTTACTGTGTGTTTCCTGGTGACTTGACTATACTCATGGTTGAAAGCCCACAAAATAAGAACAAGGATCTTGCGAGACCCTATACGGTCTACGCTGGACCATGAGTATTGTACACTCTAAAGTTAAGCGATATGGTGTTCTTCGTACCATGGGTGGCTCCCTTTATAAACAAAGAGGGGGGGGGAGCATCCTGCTGATCCTGGTGATGGTTTCCCGAATAATTGGTTACTCTTGGAAGTTTTGAGGGACACTTAACGAATCAAGAAAACATAGGCATAGCATTTCATCCATTCGTATTCTCTTGTGTGAGCATATCATTAAATCATTTGAATGACATTCATAGCATCACATATCATAATTGAATCTTGCATATCGTATCGATTTGTTTTATAAATGCTTATCTCGATAAGATTATGGAACTGATGTTATGACTGTGGTAAGGCAGTCTTTGTACTTATATGGGCATTCCAAGCTCACTGCGACGTTTCATGTTGCAGGTTGAGTCAGAGTGAGGTCGTGAGCCTCGTAGCTATTTATTTATATCGTTTGCTTTACTTTTGTTTACAAACTATGTAATTTGGAATTATTGTAATAATGGCCCAGCTGAGCGCCAGTGTTAGTTTATTTTATTGTTATTGTATTTTGCTTCCGCACTCTATTGTTGAATAAAGATGTCTTTTACCTTCATCTTGAATCTTGGTAATGATATGGCGATCCGCGGTCCAGAAATGGATCCCGAAGGTTACGCCTCGTGATCTGTGTCATCCCACCTAGGGATCTGAGTCACCGGGGTCAAGAGCATGACAACCGATATGCTTACTGATTTGAATGTATGCCTATGAAATCTTGTCTGTTGCACTAATAAATGGATTTGAATTTGGATGCTATAGATGGACCTTCCGGCTGTGATAGCCTAGTCTAATATCCCACATGAGACCTTGGGTTTAGACTAGCACTTGGGATAATTGACTTGATAACCTTTATAGTCCTATGAGAGGACCCTATGACTGTACCGGAGCTGAGAGCGAATCCATATAGGGTGACCTCTACAGTCTCGAGCATCGATGATTACCCAAGGATCTGCACGTTGGTGTAAGCTTGGAAGATGGTAAACTATCCCAAGGATCCGCACATTGGTGTAAGCTTGGGAGACAGTGAGACCATATTAGATTTCTGTTGGATTGTGAGTATGTATGATTCCCTGAGGGATCTGCACGTGGGTGTTAGTCTTGGCCGCGGGCCCGTGATCAAAAATAAGGGGGGGGGGATTGTGCCTCCTAGGTTGAAATCCCTTAAAACTATGTTGTACACCTAAAATAATCATATTCCTTAGTCCGTTCATGCGGGGGATGATTTCAGGTTGCTGGAACATCCTGGGGTGAATTCCAATCGCTGGGACATCTCGGATAGAGATTGGGATCACGTGCGAACTTACGATATTTCACTTTCCATACAACATTTGCATTTAACTTGCATTGCATATTCTGTGTTGATATTAGTGTGAGAACCCCTTGTATGAAACACTTGGCCTAATTCTCATATAAAAATCTATGAATGTAGCTGTAGGATTATTGACCACTGAGTAATACTTTGTGAGGATGGGAGAGAGCTTATATTGTGTTTACTTATAATTATATGCTCACATTGTTTACCAGTTGCATATAAACTGCTTATTACACATATACACCTTTGCACTTGTCTTGTAATGTTGGAACATAAGTGAATACACTTCATTGAAGGTTTACTCATTTGGCTTCCAGCTTACGCATGTTGTTTATATTTCAGGTTCAAGAGCTTAGATGCGCAGAGAGAGACCATAATGGGGTAGCGTACTTTGGTAGAACTTTGGTATAGTCTAGATGTGGACTCTTTTTCCCTAGAATTTTTGTTTTCTGCTTAGGTTATATTAGTTACTTATATTTTACTAGAACTGTTTAGTAACTTCCGCTTATGTTTTGAATACTGTTATCCACACTCGTAGAAATACGGAGTGAAGGTTGCGAATCAATCAAAAAAATATCAGAAATTGGGTATTTCTGGTTTGGTTCGTGACAAAATTGTATCGGCTCGTAAGTTCTTCTAAGACTTAAGTAACTAGTTTCGGACTTGTATAGGATCTCAAGTTAGAACCTTATAGGTTAACCCAAGTTAGGATGTGTAAAGGGTAAAGGGATTAAGTATGAGTAGGATGTGAGTTGGTAAGATCCGTTGATTTGTTGATTTGCACCCTAGCCAGTACTCCGGATGGATGATCTGGAATAACTAGCCTACTATTCCTGAAAGTGCTGAAGTAGCGGCTACTAGGGCGAAGTCTTTGCCAAGTATTGGATTATCATGTTCTCTAGGATGTGATGATCTAAGACTTATGATTGTTGAATGATTTAACTTAAAATTAGTTAGAACACCAATTATGTGAAAGTTTCAAATTTTAAAGCCAATGTAGTTGCAAATGCATTAGACTGGGGAATTTGACAAATTTACAGAAATTGGACTTTTATATTTAAATAAGAATGTAAATAATTATAATTTATTTATATCTCACCAATTACTACTATATCATGCCTTCTAATATTTTGTTGGTTGTTGGGTCTAGTTCTGGTCAGGTACTATTCATATCTTACCCAGGCCAAGAACCACACCCAATTTATTTTTTTTTTTAAGATTTTCATGATTGGAGTGACTTGATGTGATTTTTGGCTTCTAAAATTTTTAGAAAAATGTGCGTTTAAAATTTTTTACTTTTGGGCTGCTGGTTTGCTTCGGCGACCTGTTAGGCCCTCCGAACTTCGGGCCAAAGCCCTAGCTGAGCCATATATAATGCATTTTTGGATTGTTTTCTTCATTTCTTCTCCTTTTTCTCTCTTCATTGTCTCTTTCAACTCCTTCGAACCCTATTCTTCAACAAATCAAGCCCTCAAAGCTCCATTTCAAGAAAGGTAATCTCCTGTTGAAATCTTGCACATTTTCAAACCCTAGATTTCCTCTTCCTTCAAAACCTTGCATAACCATGCCTAGAAAACAGAGAGCCACTAAGAGAAGCAAAACCCATGGAGCATCCACCTCTAGTAAGGTACATTCTCCTGACGATTATGAAGAGGAAGAAATTAATGCTCCTTATGAGCCAGAACTCGAACCCCTGGCAAATTTCTCAGAGTTTGCTGGTATGAGTATATTGATTGAGAGACCCACTGTAGCCTTTCATGTGGAATCCTACCGTATTCCAGCCATCCTTCGCGCCATAGGATGGGAACCCATTTTGAGTTGGGGCGATCAGGCTTCCGAGACCCTTACTCAGGACATGTACGGGTATATCACAGTGCCCGACATCGAGACCTCCTTTATCACATTCGTCACACCCAAAGGAAACCACATCCTTGACCTTCAACTTGACTCCTCATTCACAAAGGTCCCTATGAACAATGTACTTAGCTCTATCTCAGATCTCCCCTTCTCCTATCGCCCCGAAGTGACCACTATTCTATGTGGCTACAATGCCACATAGAAGAATAGCAGTGCCCTCACTGCCACCAAGCTTCATCTTGTCTACCGGATCTTGCACTCCATTTTTCTCCGTTGTGTCTAGCCCTGCACCGGCAATACCAATGAGCTCACCCCTTTTATGGCCCGAGTACTTTTGATGGTGGTGACTGGGCAGCGCCTCTGCCATCCCTCTCTGGTGATTGGCCATATCATCAGATTTTATAGGTTTTCATGGAAGGGCGACTTGTCCTTTCCCTATTTGATGTGTGCCGCAGCCAAGCAGTGGGGAATTAAATCGGGCCAACCTGACAAGATTTTGATTGATAGCTCCTTCACCTTCCCCAACCATTCTTTGATGAAACTTCCCCGTTATGCGCACGAGCTTCCTCAGCAACAGCAGCAGGAGCAACAGCAGTAGCAACAGCATTAGCAAGAGCCAGACTTTGAGCCTCCTCAGGACCAAGCTGACCAGCCGGCCCGAGCATCTACATCAGCCGCACCCGGTCTGGACTACGCACCCAGGCGCTGATCATCTATTGAGGCTAGGCTTGGTGCCCTAGAGCAGGCCAATTCCAGAGCATACTTGCAGTTGAGGTTAGAGGTTGCAGCTGAGCACCGTCGGTCCTGGAGACAAGTATCTAGGCTACAGAGGACCATGGATGCCACTCTTCGCTTCCTCTAGCAGACATTTGGATGTAGGCTACATAGGACCAGTGCCTCTCATGAGCATGCCACCTCCAATTGATCGGTCGCAGCCGCATTTATTTTTCTTGTTCTTATGTCGTATAGATATTTCTGTTCTTATGTCGGGTGTACCTTTGTTATGTATTTCTTTCGCATCTGTTCCTTGCTCAATGTATGTGATGGGCAACAGTTTTAGCCCCATATTATGTAATGAATTGGTTTTGTTTTCCTTCTTGGGAATGATTTTGGTTTTCGTGTTAGTATTTTGATTCTCATGTGTGCACGCACATTCATATAGCTCCCTACATTTGCCCTTAAAACTCCCTAGAGAAAGTTTGGGGACGAAATTCTTTTAATGGGGTTTGGCTGTAAGGATTTGAACCTTTTTCCTTAATTAACTAAGATTAATAACCAGGTTTAATTTAAAATAATTAAAGAAGGTTCACTAGTAAACTAGGTTAGTACCCATCAGATACCTAACCTCAGAAAGTTAGACTAGTTGAGAAATTAAGTTATTTTAAGTAGCTAACCTGATTAGTCAGCAGAACCTTAAAGATTAATTAAAGATTTAAATAATTAGATTAGATAATTAATCTTATCCATCAGCTCCCGAGATCCACCTCAGACTCATCAACAAAAGCCCTTTAGTAGAAGTTAATTAGGTGACCTATCAGAAAATGTAGAATCCGTAACCCCATTTTACCTCCGCTGCTGAACTTATTCACAGCTGACCCGTGAACCTATAAATAGAACCCTTAAGACATTTTCAGCATCTTTCTCTCATCTTCTTCCTCTCTTCTCTTCTCCTATAGCCATAGAGCTTGAGAGAGCTATGAAGATCACGGAGGCATGGCAGATCAACCTTGATGCTATTATGGCAACGGCCCAAGTTGAGTATCCTATCTTTGAAGATGTTTTCAGTTGTGTCTTAACAAATTGACCTAGGAGAAGGGTTGTTTGCCTTATACCCACCTTCTCTTTAGGATTTAGATAATTTTTTATGATGCATGTGGAACCCTTAACACCAGACCATCATATTGGACCTCATTTGTGGAAAAACCAAAACCTCAAATGGAGAAAATAAAGGGAAAACCCCAAATCTCTATTATAGACCAACTAAATTCACAAAATAATGTAAATCGAGTCTAAGAGTTCGCCGAATCTCAGAGGCTTTTTATGCTCTCTGGTTTTGTCGCCGAGGGTAGCCTAGGTGAGCCTAAGAGGTCGCCGAACTAGCTTTTGGCGAGCCTAAGAGGTCGCCGAACAATATAAGTGACCAAACCAAGTTGACTTCTCATCTGTTGGGACTCATTGGGAACAAACCTTGAGGTGCCAACCCATTTGGCACACTTTTGCACTTTTCGACGCACCGAATGGCTGCCGTGCACCCTACCGAACAGTTCTCCTGGTCCAAATTAGGTGATTCCAATGGGAGTGCGTGTATGTTGACTAGTTACACATGTTTGGCCTATTTCTGGATTAGTTAGACCTCTCATGCAAAATGTGACCCCTCAATCCGGAAATTTGGATTTCTAGACTTGGCTGAGCAATAAGAGGTTTTGGGGAAATGAGTAAGTATAGCCCCCAAACACTCCTATTAGCTCTATACCATCATAATATACGTGTTTGGATGTAAATTGTAGTCGTGGTGTTTTATTAATTCATTCAATTGTGAGTTTAGTCATATTGAGATGCCCTTGTATATATTCCGTGGGAATGTGGTTTGGATAGGGCACTCGGATGCCTCATGTTTACGGTTATGATGGTTGGATCATGGTTATGGCTTCAATGCATATTAATGATGAGTATGGTGCCGGTGTGCCTATTTTACCTTACTTCTTTCACTTGTACGATTATAGTTGTCTGTTATACTGGAGTAGTAGTTGTATGCTTCATATTGCTTAGTAGGATAGATTGTTGGACTAGATTATTAGTTTGTATACTTTATGTTGATTAGTAGATTGGATTATGGGAATATGCCCATATGTTTACTAATTTGAATATATGCCTATGAAACCTTGTCTGTTGCATTAATAAATGGATTTGAACTTGGATGTTGCATATGGACCTTCCGGCTATGATAGCCTAGTCTAATTCCCCACATGAGACATTGGGTTTAGACTAGTACTTGGGATAATTGATTTGATAACCATTATAGTCCTATGAGATGACCCTATGATTGTACCCGAGCTGAGAGCGAACCCACATAAGATGGCCTCTACAGTCTCGAGGAACGATGATTACCTAAGGATCAGCACTTTGTTGTAAGATTGGAAAATGGTTGATGTGTCAAATAATAACTACTCGCAATAGGATGAATCCTTATAGGATAGGGCTATTTTGAGGGTGTGGAACCTTAAGAACTGATGGGATTTATATTGTAATTTTTACCAGATTAATTCTACGTAAATTAATAGACAAAGAAAGAGAATAAGTGATCTTAATTCTAAAAATTAAAGTAGCCTAAAATTAAGGATTAGATCAATGAGAGAAAAACGTAGAGCATTGATGATCCCTCTAACCCCTTGAATATGGCAATCTTATGAATTCTAGGCATTAATTCTTTGTCTGAAAACAGACTTGTGTGGCTACAATCACACACAACGTCCCAAAAAGGTATCATGCTAAGAATAAGCATAGCCTATCTTCGATTTATCTAGGCATAAGCTATCAAATTCCTAGTATGAATTACATTATCATATTGGATAAGTATAACCCATCTTCTTGTGCACGGACTGTCTACATACACTAACTAATCTAATTTGTAGTACAATCCGTCTTCCCTAGGCATGGGCTATCAAATCCTATCATAATCATCATGTCATTAGGCACTATTGCATAGTGAGTATTCCTATAATCACAGAAAATAGGAGCACTTTGAGTTCAATCCTAACAAAACTAATGGCCAATCAATCTATTAGGCTTGATTATAATCATTAAATTACTAATTAAAAACAGTACTCAAACTATGCAATTATCAAACAGTGAATCAACAACCCAAAGATCATGAGATTAAACCATAAGCAAGAAGGTTAGAGTTTACATCAACACTCCACAAAGGAGTTTAGCTGCTCATGGATGGCTGATCTTCAACAGGAATGTAGAAGTTCATTACCACGATCTGCATACGCTCCAGCAAGCAAGAAAAACGAAGAACACGCGAAGAACAATATGAAAAGATTGCAAGAACAAGGAATTCCAATCCAAATCAAACTCTAATTTGATTCATAATAATCTTTAGCCTATCAAAAGGTCTTATATTACACATTCTCCAATCTAAAAGTTATCTAAAAGAGATAGAAGACTAATCAAAAATAGACCTAGCTACTGAACAGACACGGAACTACTGCTGAATTCACGCGTGCGCTCGATCGCATTGCTCATGCGATCGATCCTACTATTCTGCGATCGATCACACAGCACAGTCTGGGCTTTTCTGGGCTGCACTTGGACTTGTTCCTTGGGCTTTCAATTGGGCTTTCTCCATGGGATTTTTCCTCCATCTTCAAGGTGTGTTTGGCTTAGATAATGGGCCTTGATCATCTCTTTTTGTGGACTCTTGAAGCTTGATCCAATTGAAGCTCTAGTGGCTTGGTTTAAGCCCATATTCTCCCTTATCATCCTTAAACCTGCAAAACAGTATAACTGCATTAATTCATTCATAGTAACATATCTCTAAGACTAACAAATAGTAGTAATAAGTCCAAAAGTACAAGTGTTACACACTTATCACACCCCCAAACCTATACTTTGCTAGTTCTCGAGCAAAGAAAGAATTAAACTAATGCCCATTTTAAAAGCTCATCCATCATAATTTCCATAAAAAAAAATTCAAACTTAGTTGATCTTATCAGCCAGTAGGAAACCAGAAATTCACTTTAACAATTTTATCCAAATCACTAGGAATTAATTCCTTGACTCCACAATATATCAAAAGTTAATTTTATTCCTATCCTATTTAAATATCAAGTGAAAGTGAGAATCAAAAATCATGAAACAAATGCTAAATAGTCATACCAAACTAAATATACAAAGATTAAATAAGTTCTCAAAATAAGTTCTAAAACTACATTCGCATGCATTCATAATCCATGTTTCTAGTGCAAGTGTGGTCATGCAAGCAAGGATAGGGTATTATCACAAGATAAAACTAAATTTCAACTCTAAATACCTGTGTGTCTTAGAATCTTTTCCTAGTGAAATTAGACACAAGCATTTAGTCAAAAAGTGATAATCTCAACCAAATTTTAAATTTCCAGATTTTTCAGATTTTTCAAATATGGCAAAGTATGGCAAAAATATCATTGTTTTTCTTTCTCACACACCCCCAAACCTAAACCCTACATTGTCCCCAATGTAGAAAATAAAAGTAATGGTATATGAAAAGAAAGAACAGTACAACTTGATGGAGAAGCAAGGTCGAGATGGGAAGAAGCCCGAATTCCAAGAAGTCAGACCTGTGATGTCCTCTTCTTCTTTTTATTCCTATACACACTCCAAAAACTATCAAAGCAACTAATAAAAATAAGAAAATGAAAACTAACTATATCCTCGTTTCATTGGGATCTACGATTGCATTTAGCATATGTAATAAGCCTTTTAAACCCCTAGGTTGCCCCAGAGGACAAGTGCAGTCTTGTTAACTCACAAACATTATAGAAGGTATGCTATTCCTAAGAGTGCAATGTCATGAAAACCAAGTAGAAAACTCATTGCACTCAAAGGAACATCCTAAATAAGCATGGAGCATCAAAACATAAACTGTAAATACTGTTAACCGGCCAAAACTGTAGGACTGTGAAATTGCGCTCGATCGCACCTGGGGTGCGATCGATCGCAACCCTGCAGAACTGTCCTGTGACAGCAAATAACAATAGTAATTAAAAAGAAAATAAACAAAACAAAATAAAAGAAATCCTATAACAAGATAACTAAACAAAAAACAAACAAAATAAAAAGAAAAATAAACTAAACACAATAACAAAAAGAAAATCTGATAACAAAAGGATAAAATAAAGCCAAAAAGAAATCCTATAATAAACTAAACAAAATAACAAAAAGAAAGCCTATGAAAAATAACGCCTGAAAAACACTCAGAATGGTGGAGGGTGCTGGTGGATCAGGGCCTGGAAATCCCTGCCTGAAAAACTGCTCCATCATCTGAAGTGTCTGGCTCTGGAGTTCCTGGGACTGCCTCTGGAGATCCTGTGTGATCCTAACCTCTCTCTGTAAGTCTGTTACATCAGTCCGGAGGTGATTAACAGAATTCCGCAGATACGTGTACTCCTAAAAGGACATCTGATAGGGTGGGTCCTGGTCTATATGTATCTCCAGAGTAGCGGTATAGTCCATGTAATCTCCCCTACTCTCTCTCTCCTCTGCATCCTCAGGAACCATAGATGGGCCTGTGTCCTCTGCAGGAATGTCCTCTACTGGAGTCCCGAATGGTGCGGTCTCCTCTCCTGCCTACTCTAGAGGGGCTTCCTCCTCTAATGCCTCAGGCTCTACTCCAGCCTCCTCTGGAACCTCCTCCTTAGCATCCCTAGCAGCATAAGCTGCTATGACATGAGGCAAATGCCTCATATGTGAAACACTATGGTTCCACTGGGATAATCCAAATGTCGGGTGCCTACTCAAGGTGTAG
>JAUPMG010105240.1:0-12174 GCA_031762675.1 Pachysandra terminalis | reverse complement strand
TCGGATATTAATTCAAGGATTTTTAATACCTAGCAAATTATACATTTTTAATATCCGATTATATCTTAGTTCATTTTAGCTAAGATATCGCTGCCACTTCTAGACTTCTGTCTGGAGTGAAGGTTACGGGTTCGGATTTGGGTCGCCTATGAGGTGTCCGGTTCGGAACGTGACAGATATTCTATGTGCGCATCATAGTTTTAAGGGGCTTCGACCAAGCGGGCACAATTCACTAACTTATTTTCAGTCACGGGTAATAACCGAGGCGTAAAAAATATGAACTAACCCTAGTGAGTCATACACTAACCGAATGACAACAAAATTTCACTCGGCATCCGTTACGTATAATAATATGCTATCGAGATGAAATAAAAGTACTATATTGGGGTAGCAAATCTCTCAACCTATGAAATTAGTCCATCCGGGACTTCCTCACCATATCATGATGTCCAAATCATGATAACACTCGGTCAAATCATAATCTTCAACAAATGTGAAGATCTAACGGTAAAGTCAAGCATATGACCAGAAATAAGGTCATTAATGCAATCAGGTTATGCTGTGCACGTGTAGTGATTGTGCACACTAACTAAGCATACAATACACGTACAGTTGTGAAATTAGTCTAAGTAATCAATATGAAGGTTTAAAACATGGTATATGTCTCATGGTAATCAAATCAAGTCAAATTCTGTATAATGTATGAATAAATATGTGAAACAATTAATCAATTAAATTAACCATCCAATCATGTCATAAAATCATCATAATCAACATATAATTAATTACAAGTAATCAGGAATCCAATTCAAAGCATAACACTCAACAATTAAACAAGCAAGGATTGTCCGGCAGGCGAACCAGTACACCAATTGGCCACCGACAGTCTAGGCAGGGGCTCAAATTCAAATACACAGGGTCACTAGACCTTACCGGTAGGCTAATCGGTACACTGGTTAGCCACCGCTGGTCTAGACAGAAGGTCTAAGTCAAACACACAGGCCATGTGACTGACCGGCAAGCTAACCAACACATTGGTTGCCCACCGACAGTGTAGAAAGAAGTTCACAATCCAATACACAGACACTTAAGCCACCGGTAGGCTAACCGGCACACCAATTGGCCTCCAACAGGCTAGATAGAACCTCACCATCATGTAAGAGAATCCAGCAGGCTAATCGGTACACTTGTTGGTCCACCGGATGCACCCGGTCAAACCAGTAGGCTAACCGGTACACTGGTAGGCTGCCGGTTTGCCCAGAAACTGCAATTCAACACGAAATTTAATGTTTGAATTATTTTTAGCAAATACATCCTTCTAACACATATATCAAAATCAAAATCCGAATCAAATCCAATAAAAATATTAATCAAAACATCAACTTACCTTTGCTAGGATGATCATGCATTAAAATCTTAAGTTTTAGTAAAAACCCATTTGTTCTTCACTTTGAATTTAACGTGTTATGTCATATTCAATGAATATGGTATCTCACCTAAATCCAAATAAAAAATAAAGACAACTTGAATTACTTACCTTGCTATAGCTTGTCGGATCTTCTTCTTCTTCTTCAACTCAATTCTAGTTCTGAACTGTTCTTCCTTTGCTTTAGCTCCAAAATTAAGCTCTTACTTAAGATTAATGATTATGAACGTCCAAAGCAGTGTTTTTATAGATTTAATTAAGTGTCTTAGTTAGTCTAGAAGTAATCTTAGTTTAGGATTATGTTCCTACTCCCAACCCTTGGATTTTAATTGGTTTAATCGTTACCAATGATTGAAAAATACTACTTCTAGTAAAACTCAATCATTACCTTACCTACTTTCCTAATTAGACGAAGAACTATGTCTTTTAATCCTAACCTTTAATTTAGTTTACTTGTTCCTGCTATATCTCAGTCATTGATTCAAACTTTGAGGTTATGATTGTGTGTGATGCACTCTAGTTACCTATTGTACACCCACCATGTCATGCCCCACACCTCCAGATGCACACGTGTCGGCACGTGCGCGACCTGGAGCGTGGTGCGATGACCTTCACCCTCTTTGGTCAATAATTCTCCATTTTCATGTAATAAGAGGGTGGAATCCTGCACATTAATCCTCACACAATTTTTAATTCTTTTATAATTCAAGAACTTGCAGAATCACATCATAAGTTCAAAACCTAAATTTTTTTCATCCACTTGGCATTATCAAACCAAACGCCCAAAATTGTCTTCAAGACTAATGCATATAGTGTTGTCCATTGTACAAGTCCCAAAGTGTACAATACAAAAGTATAAGATCAATTATATACGGCAAGTACAACAATAAACGAACACAAGTCCAAAACGTGTAAACCCAAAATACATCAAAAAAAGGGGTACATCTCATACAAAAGAAAGAAAAAAAATGTACAATGAAAACTCATGTAGAGCTCACATGAGACAATATCCCTGATTTCCTTGACCATCATCATAGTCATCATCAACATGAACTCCATCAGAAGGAGCGGAATGTGGGTCTCTATGTCTTGAAAAAATGTTCAACGAAAGGTTTGAGCTAAAAAGCTTAGCAAGTAAGACATACGAACATAATAGAACAAATAGGTCTTCACATGATCATGGCATCTATGTCATGCATCCTATAACATAAATTTCTACGTGTCATGTATATGGATATGAATGCAATGACCCAGTCCCAACGGCCTTGCCACTAACGCTTGTCGTATACGACTGTAACTTTCCTTAGCGCCACCTCTTCGTAATTCCTTTGGTGCCTTTATGTCAAGGAAAAATTAATCCCAAGGGTCCGGCTATTAATGCCTAACCTTGGTGACCCTAACTACTTTCATCATTTGCATTAGACTCGCCCAGTATCCCTAGTCACCATTTCTACCTGAAATGGATCGTCAAGTCTGGGATACTGCCGATTCCATGTGTACGACATGGTTTTAGGGATTTTCAACCCACAGAAATACGATGTCCTGCGTCTATTTTTGTCTGAGAACAATGGCGGAGACCATATCTCACCTCCCACTTTTATGTTCAAGGGCTAAGACCATTCTTACTCCCCTTTGCAATAACGGGTGCCAATACCATCTCTCAAATCCACCCTTTTTCATTTTCTCAACCCCTTTTCTATGAAGGGTTCCTACTTTTTGAATTACCTATCATTTGTAATTCTCACTAAGGGGTTTAAGGTCTCTAGCTTGTCTAGCCCACACCCATGTTTTTCAAACCATTCCAATATGCATGCTTGCATGAGTTCAACAATTTACTTCAACTAAGCATGTACAATACACATTTGGATACATGTAATTCATGATCAGTAGATAACAAACGTGCATTTCACAACATCCACCATGATAGCACATCCATCTTATCCTTAGCACAAGTTCACACATTAATTTATGAACAAGAATTTAAACATGAGAACATTTTGGGAGCTTCATTTCTTTCTAAATCATGCTTTCCTTTCTCATACATCGCAAGGATCTCATTCAAGTTCACATGTAACATCTTGCACACCAAAAATTTTAAAAGCAACCAAATCTGGGCATAACCCAGGGGTCAATCGATCAACCTGGGTATTTCAAGCCCAGAACATGGCTTCCACTCAAATTTTCTGCATTTTGATTCTTCCAGACACATATGCGAAAACCAGAATTATTTCACACATATTTTTAACATGATTTCACAACACAGTCACTCAATAATTCTTAGATTCAACCTGTAATGGTTTTTCATGAAGAACTACTTACATGCAAACAGAATTTTAAGCACCTCATTTCTTCCAACCACACATGCCAAAACCAGAATTTACACATGATTCTAACATGATTTCACAACCCAAATCAATCAATTTCACTTAAATATTTTTCACATGCAATGGTTTACAAGCACACAACTCACATGAAACAAAATTTTGAAGCAATTAGAACATTTCTCATCAAAAACCATGAAAAATCCCTAAAACTTCTATTAGGTTAGTATGTCCACTTACTTGGTTTTGTAGCACAAGTTTGCAAGTATTTCGTTGAGCAAAAACCCCTTTTGATTTTGCCAGTCTTCTTCCTTCTCGTTTTTCCTCCAAGTTTCTTCACAAATCATACACAACTTCAGTCCTTTGCTTCCAACGATCTCACAAGCATCATCTTCTTCTCAACCCAAGTTTCAACGTCCTCTCCTTCTTCCCAAAAAAATACAGAATTTTTTCTCGTCAAAGACAAACCAAAACTTGTCTCACGTTTGCTTAGAAACACCAAGAGAACTCCCTTTCTCTCAAGACCAAAGAAGAGAAAAAATATCTGTTTTTTCCTTTAGCTTCTCCAAGAAGCTAAAGGGGTTCACTAGCATACGTTTTGGGTGTATGACACTCTGTGTGTTTCTAACTTCTCCAAGAAGCTAACACAAAGACAAAACTGCCCTTTTGTAGCTTCTCCAAGAAGCTAACACAAAGACAAAACTGCCCTTTCGTAGCTTCTTCAAGAAGCTAATGGATTGCTAAGATCCAAACGACAATACCCCTCTTGGGGTGCAACCAGTCTCTCTATCACAATTTATTTATTTGCATTATTTACTTATTTAATGCAAGCAAACACACACACACACATATGTGTATATATATATACAACTGGAAATCCACAAGTATAATTACCGAGGCGCTTCAGACTCATCTTCAACCACGCGACCTGATCCGCTTCTTAGCCGTGTCAATCTAAAAGAAAAATAAAGTCCACAATTTTAGTATTTTCCATGATACAGGGTATTACACACCAATCACAATGAGTCAAAGTCAACCAATTGGCTAATACTAAAATTTTTAAATTAGTCCATATTTTCTAACTAATTACACTTAACTCCCTAAAATGTGTTGAGTTATTACAGTTTATCTTCCTTAAGACAATTTCGTCCTTGAAATTCGCTCACCTTACTCAAACAATTGCGGATACTTCTCCCGAACGTCGGTTTCAAGTTCCCATGTTGCTTTTGATGTCCCGTGAGTGCTCCAAAGTACTTTCACTAATGGTATCACTTTACTTTGCAGAACTTGCTCCTTATGGTCTAGAATCTGTACTGGATATTCTTCATATGTAGCATCCTCCATAATCGTCACTGCCTGCCAGTCAATCACATTAGTCGCATCTGAGTGGTACTTCCTCAACATTGAGACGTGGAATACACTGTGCACTTGGTCTAGGCTTGACGACAGTAGCAACCTGTAAGCCACCTCTTCTATCCGTTCATCTATCTCAAAAGGTCCAATGAACCTTGGTCTTAACTTACCTTCTTCCCGAATCGGAATACTCCCTTGGTTGGTGAAACCTTAAGGAATACCCAATCTCCTACCATAAATTCCAGATCTCTCCTTCTTACATCGGCATACTTCTTCTGTCAGTGCTGAGCAATAAAAAGCTTCTCCCTTATGAACTTGATCTTCTCGGTTTTTTCAGCAATGATCTCCGGTCCTAAGGAAACATATGCATTGTCTTTGTTCTAGCACAATGGGGATCTACATGGTCTTCCGTACAAAGCTTTGAATGGTGCCATACCAATGGAAGATTGATAGTTGTTGTATGAGAATTCCACCAGTGGTAATTGGTCTTCCCAACTCCCCTTAAAGTTCAGAATGCATGCTCGGAGTAGATCTTCCAAAACTTGGTAACACGCCCCGTTTGTTCTTCCGTTTGAGGGTGGAATGCAGTGCTGAAGTTTAGATGTGTTCCCAAGGCCTTATGAAAACTCCCCCAAAACTTAGATGTGAATTGGGCTCCTCAGTCTGAAACGATTGTCACTGGTACTTCAAGAAGTCTGATGATCTCCTTCACGTAATTCCTTGCCAAGTCATCAGTGTTCATCATTGTTCTTGCTGTGATGAAGTGTACAGATTTCGTCGATCTGTCTACGATTACCCAAACCATGTCGTGATTGTTGCGTGTCTTAGGTAGTCCCGTAACAAAATCCATCGAGATGTGCTCCAACTTCCATTCTCCAATTGGTAAGGGATGTAGCATTCCTACTAGTTTTTTATGTTCAGCCTTCACTTGTTGGCACGCTGCACACTTAGTCACAAACTCTTCGATTCCCTTCTTCATCCTTCTCCACCAGTATTGTCTCCTCAAGTCGTGGTACATCTTCGTCCTTTTGGGATGAATTGAGTAGCATGAACGATGCGCTTCCTTCAGAATTTCGTCCTTGACCTCCCAGTCCGCGCTTTCAGCATCATTGGCTAACTCTTGCATCCATTTCTCCTTGGCTTGAAGTTCAAAAATTATGGCCTTCAAAGTTGGTTTAGTGAGGATGTTGTACAGCTGCACACTCTTCTCTTTATCCTTAACTTCCACGTTCATCTCAGTGAGTGCCTCGTACATGAGCCATTCTTGTACCATCATATGTGCCACCATGCTGTGAGGTTTCAGTCTTAACGCGTCCGCCACTACATTCGCCTTACCGAGATGGTACTACAATGAGAAGTCGTAGTCGTTTATGAGCTCCATCCACCTTCTCTGTCACATATTCAAGTCCTTTTGTGAGAAAAGGTACTGCAGGCTCTTGTGATCTGAGAAGACTTCAAAGATTTCGCTGTAAAGATGATACCTCCATGATTTCAATGCGAAGACTACTGTTGCGAGCTCCAAGTTGTGTGTGGGATAGTTCCTCTCGTGTGGCTTGAGTTGTCTTGAGGCATAAGTGAACATAGTCCCTTCTTGTACTAGGACACAACCAAGTCGTAACAATGACGCATCCGCATAAATCATGAACTTCACGCCGCTAACCCGAATTGCTAACACGGGTGCTGTAGTAAACTTTTCCTTCAGCTCCGTAAAAGCTTGTTGATACGTCTCGCTCCATACGAATTTAGCCTCCTTCCTTGTGATCTTCGTCAAGGGTGTAGCAATGCGAGAGAACCCTTCAATGAATTGTCGGTAGTATCTGGCTAGTCCAAGAAAGCTTCTAACTTCAGAAATATTTTTAGGCTGTTCCCAATCTTGTACCGCCTTTACCTTGTCTGAATCCATTGTAATTCTATCCTTAGATACCACGTGTCGTAGGAATTTGACCTCCTATCTCCAAAATTCACACTTAGAGGATTTGGCATACAAACTGTGATCTACCAAAGTCTGTAAGGAGAGTTTCAGATGCTTCTCATGCTCCTCGTTGGTTTGAGAGTAAACCAAGATATCATCAATGAACACAACTACGAAGTTGTCGCGATAGGGTCTGAAAATCCTTTGGATCATGTCCATGAATGCAGCTGGTGCATTGGTCAAACCAAAAGGCATGACGACGAACTCGAAGTGACCATTTTTCGTCCGGAATGCTGTCTTCAGTATGTCCTCCTCCATGATTAATAGTTGATGGTACCCAGTTCTGAGATCTATCTTGGAGAAGTACGTAGCTCCCTTAAATTGATCACACAAATCTTCAATCCGTGGCAGTGGGTACTTGTTCTTCACCGTCACTTGGTTAAACTTTTGGTAGTCGATGCACAATCGTAGTGAACCGTCTTTCTTCTTCATGAACAGTACAGGTGCTCCCCATGGGGCTTGGTCTGATGAAATTCAATGCCAGTAGGTTGTCCAATTGGGTCCTTAACTCCTTAAGTTCAGTTGGTGCCATACCGTAGGTTAGCAATGCAATGAGGTTCGCTCCAGATGTTAAGTTTATATAGAATTCCACTTCTCTCTTGGTAGGTAATCCCGGTATGTCTTGGAAAATGCTTCCAAATTGACACACGACGGGGATTTTTTCCCAACCTCTCTTATCATCTATAGACCATAAATCCAAATGTGCCAAATAATCTGACACTCCAGATTTTGATCCATCTACCCTTACAATCTTACCCTTAGGTGTTTTAAAATAAATTATTTGGTTGTGGTAGTCTATTTGCACATGATGTTGAATTAGCCAATCCATACCCAAAATTACATCAAAGTTATCCATGTCCAACACAGTTAGGTTGAATGGTAGCGTGACCTCACCCAGGGTTAATAGGCAAGACTCACATACCTTCCCTAAGTATGCTGTCCCACCAACCGGATTTGCCACTACAATACTCTTCTCTAACTATTTCAAAGGTAAATTTAAAAAAATCACAAGTGAATGAGCTATGAAAGAGTGTGACGCTCTAGTATCGAATAGAACCTTGGCTAAGACATGAGAGACGTGAACCGTACCTTCCATAACTTCATTCTGCTGCTGTTCCAAGGAAAAGATCTTGCCTGACTGAATTTGCTGCTGCTGTGGGGCTCCATTCTTGGCTCCTTTCGGTTGAGTTTGTTATTGTACTAGCTTAGGGTTCTGTTGGTAGTGTGGCCTTGGCACGAACTGCTGTTGTTCAGGGTTTTTAGTTAGTCGGCAGTTCCGTATATGATGTCCTAACACTCCACAGTTGAAAGCACCTTATGATTGGGGCTTGAAGTGCTGGTCGGTCCTTGTGTTCTTTGCCTATTTTGAGCATCAGTTGGGTTTGTTATGAAATTTCCAGATCTGAAATTGTTCTTCGCTCTTTGATTTTGTGCCTTCCAGAATTCCATCATGTCCTTCTCAACATTACGTGCACAGTCCACCACCTTATGGTACTCCGTGAACTCCCTCACGATCAGTCGGCTCTTAATGCTTGGCTTCAATCCGCTCTCAAATCTGAATGCCTTCTTCTCCTCATCATCAACCGCGTAAGTAGCAAATTGAGATAACTCTGTGAATTTCGCCTCGTACTCCGGTACCGTCATTGTTCCCTGCTACAGCTTCATGAACTCCAACTCCTTCTCCTTTCTAACAGTTCTAGGGAAATATTCTAAGTAAAATCTCACATTGAAATCCTCCCAAGTGTAGACGTATGCGATTTCCAAGGTTGATTTCCACCATCGTCTCGCTTCACCTTCTAGCATAAAGGCTGCGAATTGAACCATCTCCACATCCTCTATCTCCATCACCTCAAAGATATGCTCCAAAGAGTCGATCCATGCTTGTGCCTCCGTTGGGTCCGTAGTTCCCTTGAAGACAGTTGGTCCTAACTTCTTAAACTTTTCGATACTCTTCACATTCTTTTGCGAGTCGGTTTGTTGATATGTTGCTTGTGCTTGGCCTTGTGTTTGTTGTTGTTGCATCATGTCAGTCATCTTTCCCATAGCTTGAAAGATTCCAGCAAGTTGCGGGTTCTGGTTGTCATCAGTATTTGCTGCAAGCACACTTGTATCCACACTACCTCCTCTTCTTCTACCAGGCGTTGTTAATCAACTTAGTACCTGTAGAAAGAGAAGATAACATCCGAGTCTTATCATGAATTAAATTTCCAGATTATTAGTGTTTCATACAACACACAAAAAACTTTGAAATATGGACACCTTGAAAACTTTTTAAATATCAATAATCAAAACGTTTGGAATTTAATTTAAAACATGAAAAACTTAGGCTCTGATACCAACTTTGTCATACCCCAAATTTAAGGAAATTCACGTTGAACCCCTTAAGTTTGAAATATGACTCTCACCCCAAATAAACTTCGGGAGTGGTAATCTGTCACATCCAAAACCTAGAATTTTACAAAAAAATCCTGAAGGAATTGAGGTGTAACTCTCACCCCTTAATCAAGGGAGTGGTAGTCAGATATCATGGAAATAACGTCCTAAATAAGTATTATGACAAAAAGACATTTCCATATGATAATTATTACAGAAAAAAATTTCGAAGTAAAGTTCTAAATTAAAATCAAATTTCTGGTGAAGCCTATGCTCAAAAAGAAATACCAACATCCAAAAAAATATTATTTACAATATTACAATTCAACTACTCATAATAAAAGTCTTCTTCCTCATCAACGTACTCTTCTTTGACCACACCCTCCACGACCACTTCTTCTAGAGATCCTGAAAGTTGTTTGCTAGAAAGCGTGAGCTATAAAAGTTTAACACCCCGAAAAATTTCATTTTCTTCTTTGGGCGTTTCGGTAATTTCTTTGCTTTTGGTAGTGTTGTTGGTCAATTTTGGTGACCAATCTTTTCTTTTCGTGCACCCTTGTTGGGTGCTGTGACCCACACCATAGCCTTACTCATTTAATGAGCTAGGATGGTTGAGATTTGATCTCCCATCCAAGAGGCAATGGAGGGTTGAGATCTATTTGGTTTTGTGGATAGGGTTTAAAAGACTAAAGTCTAAAACCCCAGCCATTTTGTCTCTTGAGTTTTTGGCTGTGTAAAGAGAAGAAGAGAGAAGCTTCAAGAGGAAGGCTCCAAGGAGAAGACCATAGCTGGGGGAGGAGGTTCACGAGCTCGAGCCACACCATTGTCGTCCAAGGAGATTCTTGCTTATCAAGTAAGTGTATTGTGTACACTTGTTTTGTGTTATTGGAGATTTCTATGATTCATTGCATACAAATGAATTTATGAATGTTTGTTAAAGTTAGCATGTTCATGAGCATCATTTTCATGTAGGATAATCTTGATTAAATTGTAAATGTGAATGTTTCATGTATTAGGTTAAGTTATCATCTCAGATTGTATTCTTAGTGATTTCATGATAATTCTTATGTGAATTATGAATTGATTGTTTGAATGATATTTTGGTGGAGTTTCCCTTGTGATTAAATCTGTTTTTCAACCTAATTCAATCCTAAAAAATGACCTAGGTGGAGAGGTTTGGAAAAACCCAAGTGTTGGAGCGAATTGGGGCGAAAAACCCCAAATCGCGTCCGTCGGTGGGTGCATCGGTCTGCCGATGGCACTCACCGATGTAGATAGGTGCAGGCGTGTCACTGTCGGTGGGTATGTCAGTCCGCAAACGGACTCGCCGACAGTATGTGGGATATTCGAAGAGTTGGTCGGTGGAACCGACTACACCCACTGACAACGTCGGTGGTGCCGACGAACACGTTGACGGAATTGAACTTAGCCTTTAGTTTGGACTGGTCGGTGAGTCATCGGTGGCACCGACGGACTCGCCGACGATGGTGATAGGTGGGTGGTCGGTGGTACCGACGGAACCCACCCAAGAAGACTTTAGATTTGGTTTGGACCTTGGTTGGTGGGTGGTCGGTGGTACCGACTACACCCACTGATGGTCGTCGGTGGATTTGTTGGTAGCACTGATGAACTCGCCGACGAGCTCGTTGGACTGATCTTTTGGATTGGTTGGTGAGTCGTCGGTGGCACCGACAGACTCACCGACGGAGACTTCAAAGGGTGGTCGGTGGTACCGACGACACCCCCTCTTATAGTGATTTGTTGGACCTGGTCGGTGAGTGGTCGGTGGCACCGACGGACTCGCTGACAGAGTCTTAGGTGGTGATCGGTGACATCGATGACACCCCCTTAGAGAGCATGATGGACTTGGTTGGTGAGTCGTCGGTGGCACCGACGAACCCGCCGACAACAGCTTAAGTTAGTTTTGGGCGGAGATCGGTGGGTGGTCGGTGGCACCGACGGACCCATCGACAGTGAATAGTTTGGTTTAGACCCTTGGCCTGTGGGTGGTTGGTGGAACCGACGGCACCCACCGAGGAGACCGTTGGTGAGTCGTCGATCCGCCGACGGACTCATCAACAAAGACTTTTGACATGCTTTTCTTGTGTTGTCGGTGGGTGGTCGGTGGCACCGACGGCATCCATTGACAGTGAATGTTGAGCATTTCTGGGAGCCCTTGAGTGGGGGATTGACATACGGGAATTGGCCTATTGTTGTGCCATATCAATTGAGTTATTGTTCATACTAGAGATGTATGAGGGGTGTGATTGTGGTGAATAACACAATTACACGTTTGTTACTTGGTCATTTGCCACTTTGTTTGAGTATTTAATTCATACTTGCATTGTATGATATCGTGATTGTTGTGTATAGCTTGACCTTGTACGAGAAATGCTATCGGGTTGTAATATGGTGAATGCACCAGTGAGACGACACTAGGAACTCATGCTGATATTGTATGATGGGTTGTTGATAATCTAATCGTGTACGATGATGTTACTTGGACGTGAATGTGAATGAACTAGTATAATGAAACTAGAACCTATACTTATGCATGACCCGGAGTGTATCATGCTTAGTTAATCTATGGATGAATGCGTGTTTAAATTGATACGGTTATGTATAGAATGCCACACTTGGATTTCAATTATACATGCTTGAGTATATGGATGTGATGAATGGACATATCTTGATTGAGTGATGGTCATCCACTTAATGCATATGCAGCA
>JAUPMG010105229.1:0-12174 GCA_031762675.1 Pachysandra terminalis | reverse complement strand
ACAATAATTTCACGTACAAAGAAGAAGAGCATGCACCAAGAAACCAAGAACAAGAGTAGAATGGAGAAAAAGAAGAAGAATGCGCGCCATTTGCTTGATTAGGGTAGAGTTTGAATAAAAAATTCAATTATTTCTTGCCGTTAACGTTAGTTTTTCGTTTTGAAATTAAATCCACGTCGCAGCAATTTAACGATGCTATATGGATTGCTGTAACCCTTAAGCTGTAGAGGATGCGAAGCCATTATTAAAGGTCGACAAACGCAAAAGACTGCTTCAAATATCTGTCAAAAGATCTAAAATGGATAGAAGTTAATCAAATTAAAAAAGACCCCACCAATCCCTGTTCCTTTAATCCGAGGTTTTTGCCTTTTCCTCTTCTACACCTTTGTAACCAGACCTCAGTTTACCCAAAAAAAAAAAAAAAAACAAACAAACTAAGACTGTGTTTAAAAATATTAAAAGATGAGATTTTTATTGAAATCTTCCGGATTTGTTTGAGCAGAACTGATGTAGATGGAAAAGTAGAAGTGGGTTTTGATTGGGTTTCTGTTTTTCCAAGGTTTCGAAGATCTTTTCTTATCAAGAACTGCTGCAAACAGGGGATTCATTTGAATGTAGAGAGAGAGAGAGAGAGAGACCCTCTGGTTTATGTAGCCATGAGAGAGAGAGAGAGAGAGAGAGAGAGAGAGAGAGAGAGACCCGGTTTATGTAGCCATGGCGCGTTCTCTGAGAAGTGGTTTCTACATTTCTGAGTCTGATGCGATGGAGTCGAAAAAGAAGAGGGTTGCTGGGTTTACGGAACCAAAATCGACATCTTCCTGCTTGGAAAAACGAATTTAAAGGAACACAACTGATTGTTTCAGATCACATAAGTTCACATGATTGGATTGTCCATACCCCTGCAAATCTCTCTATCCATGTATGTCACGAGGCTCTTCTTCTCCTTCTTCTTCTCACTTTTCTCAACATTGAAATTTGAATCTATGAATTTTTCTTGAATGATCGATTTTGAAAAACTATGTTCCTTCTCTGATTCCAGGCACAAGCGTCGAACTCTATAAGCCGAACTATGAGATGGTGGGAGAAAACCCTTGAACACAACATGGTAGAGATAAATACAGCTCAAGAACTCGTCGACTCATTGTTCAATGCCGGTGACAGACTCGTTATAATCGATTTCTATTCCCCTGGTTGTGGAGGTTGCAAAGCTGTTCATCCTAAGGTAATTTAATCCTTGTGTAACCTTGCTAAATCAAGATATTTCTGACACATCAGCACAAAAACCCTTTCAAATCCATGAAAATTTAAAACAGTTAAAGATAGATTTTAACAAATTCTGTCATGATATTCTTTCTGTTTCAGATCTGTCAGCTCGCTGAGTTGAACCGGAACGCATTGTTCCTCAAAGTTAATTATGAAGAACTTAAAACTATGTGTTACAGTCTCAACATCCATGTCCTCTCCTTCTTCCGGTTCTACAGAGGTGCAGAGGGTCGTCTATGTAGCTTCAGCTGCACCAATTCTACTGTAAGATACTGATATTAATCAGATCAAGTCAATTTCTCAATTTGTGGGTAATCTTTTAACACTTAAATTCTCATACCCAGATCAAGAAATTCAAAGATGCATTGGCTAAGCATGGGAAAGATTGCTGTAGTCTCGGCCCAGCGAAAGGTTTAGACAAATCTGAGCTACTAAAGCTAGCATCAAATGGGGAGATATCGATAGATTTTCCATTGAAATTTAAATCCACCAGCAAGGAGACATTAGAGGAATTGGTTTTAAGGAACTCAGATATCTCTAATTCTTTGAACATTGCAGGTGAGAAGATGGAAGTTAAAAGGGAAAATGAAGTAGTGTTAGTAGCTTAAAGTATAGAGTGAAGCAAGTCCAATTAATTTTCGTTGTGGTACTTTTGTTTAAAAGGATGTAAATTTTTGTTATTGGGTTTTTCATTAGCAAGCTTCTGGTTTTTATGGATTAAGCTCACATGTTTGGTTAGTCTGTAATTGGATATTCTGAAGTGAAATAAACATCTGTCTTTCATTTCATCTTGTATTCTGAACTGAATTGTATTTCAGTTGGTTGTGAACTTAATCAGTACAAATCCATGCAGCCAAAATTAAAGGTTTGTGGAATGACTAAGTTGGTTTTTTGATTCCTATCTTTTCAAGAAATTTTCAATCATTTAGTTGAATTTTGTCACACTTTGGGATTTGGGTGAATAGTTTTGGATCTTTTTGGAAACAAAAGATCCATTTGGACTTTAGAATTTGTCTGTTGTTCAGGAATCAATCAGGTGAGTGGGTCCAAGTCCAACAACCCTAGGTGCAAGCATCATTAAGACGAGTTGACACGTTTTATTTTTGGTGCAACTGAGTTACCGACGATTCTTTACATTAAGTTGTAAATATAACATGAAAGGACCTACCCACAAGTCAGGAGGTACTGACACCAAGAAAGGAATATTGAAATTAGAAGTCAGATTGCCTGGTAATGAGGTGAATGGATAGCTCTAGTTTAAGTTCAATGGGTAAAATCCAATTCAGCCTGTAGTAAAGGTTTTGGATCTTTATGGTTTACTAAAGATCCATAGAATGGAATTTTTGAAAGAAAAGTTCAAGATCTATGAACTAAAATCATTTTTTTTTTTTATTTTGATTAGTAAATGGAGGATTAAAATGCTTTTACAACTACCAACACCCATCCTGACTTAGGATGTTTCTCTGATGTCAAATTGTGTGTCTAAGGAAATCTAGAAGGACTGTGGAGATTCATAAGTGTTCTTGAATTATTCTTGATAAGCAAGAATAAACAAAATTTAGAGCTTTCATGCAGATTATTCAGGGACAAATACCATTATCAAGGCTCATTGCAGATATGAAATAAAAAAATGTACTTGTTTCCAGATTGAAATGGCAGTTGCTAGATAATATTATCATTTTTTCAAATTGAACAGATTTTGTTATATTTTCAGGAGACACTAGAAAAGAAACTAGAGGAAGCACATTACAGAAGCTAACTCATATAATTGCATCTTTAACAATATATTGCTTGTTAGCATAGCAAGGTAGGGTAGAATCTCTAGTAACAAATAAGACACTCTGAACATTGATCTGAAGATAATTAAGCTGTGAATACTAGAGTTCATTTATTTTTTTTTATCAGTATACTAGAGTTTATAATGCTGGATTATCCCACTTTATCGTTTACATCCTTATTCCGAGTAAAACCATTCTGAGAAAGAAGCCTCGACAGAAATCCCACGCTGTTGCCACTGTCCTTATCAATGGAATTGCTTAATATGCTTATAAGAGACCAGTGAGTCTTGAAGTCTGGCGCATAACCATTTCGTTGCATCTTTTGCAAAATCTCTGATGCCCTTTTTAGATTGTTTTCTAAGCGATAGCTATCAATCACAGAGTAGAACATGTTCCTGGTCAGACATTGGCCCATCTGAAGAATTGAATCTAATAGCATTTCAGCTTCCACTGTCTGCCCATCTTCACAGAGACTATGGACAAGCACACCCCATGTATTGATGCTTGGCTCAAGCTTTCTATCCAACATCTCGCAATGCAAATCGATAGCTTGGTCCAACGCTTTGCAGCTACAGAGGCTCTGGATGACATGATCATAACCGGTTGGATTCGGAATATTTCCTTTTTTCAACATTATATTCAGAAGATCAACCGCCCTATTTGGTCTTCTGTGCCAACAAAATCACTTAATCAGACCGTCATACCTGATACCATCAGGAAGAAGACCTTTTACTAAAAGCCGGTCCAAAAAGATATCCGCTTCTCGACACCTACCATGAGAAAGAAGGCCCTCGACAATTGCATTCTGAACAATTGAACCATGAATCCAGCCTCTCGACTCCATTTGCCTACTCAATTCCAAGGCTTTATCAAGCCCTCCAACACCACACATATGGCTGATTACTATTCTCAAGCTGCGATTGCTTGGTTTTAGATCTTTGTAAATCATAGTATTCAGAGCCTCCTCTGCTCTTGAGACATCTTTACATCTATAGTACCCATTCACTAGAAAATTATAAGTAACTTCATCAAACACCAAGCTCTTCTCATGCATATCTTCTAGAATTGTTGTCACAAGCAAACTATTTCCAGTTTGGAAAAGAGAGAATATAAGAATGTTATATATGGTGAGGTATGGGTAGTCAGTTTCCCTTAGCATATGTTCTTTCACATTTAATGCATAAAATACCTTACCCTCTTGACACATAAGGTGCACCAAGTTACGATAACCAGAGATGGAAAGGCTGATTTTCTTTTTTATCATGATACCCAACAGTTCCCTCACATTACGCCACATGCTAACTTGGCAATGCCCTTGAATCATCAAATTATAAGTTTCACTATCTGGGAGTACCCCATTTGCTAACATTTCCCGGAATAGCGCGATGACTTCACCAATCTTCCCCTCCCTACATAGCCCATTGGCTAGAGAATTATAGACAGAAAGAGAATCAGTCGACTGCTCTCTCAACATCATATGTCCTTTAAAGCAATTGCTTTCTCTAGTCCGAGAAACCTACAAAGTTGAGGGATTAACATACAAGAAACATCCACACTTGGGATCACTTTCTTATCTAGCATTATATCAAGTATCCTAAAGGCTTTGGAAAAGTTTTTCTCCTTACAAAAACCACTTATAAGATGGCTATAAGCTGCATGATTCAATACCCATCCTCGCCTTAGAACTTCTTCAACAAAAATGTGGCCAATGCTTGTTAAACCCATATCAGCGAGAACCTCAAGGAACACATCACACAGATCAGAACTTAAATGAGGATTTATCTCCAGCATTCTTTAAAGAAGCTCGAATGCTTCTCTAAGCATTCTACATTTACATAGATAAGCCACAAGTGCTTTACAATCCTTCAAACTGGGTAAACATTTATATTTGTTTGCAAAATCCCAGTATTTGTGAAGTTCTCTCACATTTCCCTCCTTGCATAAACCCATGATTACAGCAGTAAAAGTCTCAGACTCGACGGGCAGACATCTTTGGAGCATTCCATTGAAAACCATCCTCCCCTTGTATGTGAATCCCTTCTTGCTGATTGCCCGGACAAGCAAATTGAGTGTTTCTTGGTCTAGCTGATTAGCCAAATCCGGCGTTTCCTCCAGAAGATGAATAGCAGCCTTAACATGGGAACGGGATGCACAAAGGCCTTTCACTACTGCTGAGAAGGCAGACAATGAAAGCTTCTCTCCCCAATGAACCATTTCGCCGATTACCATCAAAGCAGTTTTGAGATTTCCTCCATCATCACATTCCTTCAATACAAGCAGATTAAAATCCGGAATCATGGAATCTTCAAGGATCCCCATGAGTGTTTTCTCGTACTTGTCAATGTCTGTTTCTAAATAGAGTCCATTTCCGAGGCTATCATAGAACTCGGTTTTCGAAATTCATACAGCATCATCCCTCTTCACCTTCACGGCCAACGGATCAAGTCCCACGAGAAAAAACGCCTTTGAAAGCAGATCCTCCGACGGAGAAAGCTGATGAAGCAAGCCATGATCTACCATCTCCTGGACAACCAACTTCGCTTCGTCGAATTGTCTAACTCTACAGTACCCAGCTAAAAGAACTCTAAAAGTGGATGAATTAGGTGTTATCCCTCTATCAGTCATTTCATCAAGAACGTCTCTAGCGTGCTTCCACATATCCTCCTTCAACACACCATTGATAAGAGTGTTATAAGAACGAACATTCGGCTGCAGGCATCTTGATAAAATCTCAGATAGATAAATAAAAGCATCTTTCAATCGCCCTCGTCGGCAACTGTAATTAGATCCCAAAGGTTATTTGATCGGGCCTGAAACCGACAGATTCTAACTCCTGCATAAATAAGTAAGCTTTCTCTGTACCAAACTTCCTACACAGAGTAGAAACAATCTTATTGCACACAGAAGAATCCGGTGTACGCTTCCTTTCAACCAAAAAACCCAAAAGATCTTTGAAATCGTTCTTTTCGCAGTACCCATTGGCGATTTCATCGAGAACTGCCTGACTCGGCTCCATCCCCGATTCTGTAGCCCTCTTAACAAGATTTCTTGCTTTCTGAATCTTCAAATCATTGCAAAGTAATCAAATAACATGCTCAAATGTAGTCTGTTCCGCATCACACAATCTCAATCTCACATCAGCTATATCCATATACATTTGAAACGCCAAACGGGTTTTGTTCATCCTAACCAAAAGATTGAGAAGACCATGATAACGGGATTCAGATGGGATTAAACAAATCCTCCTCATTCGATCGTAAATCGACATATATTTGTCTAATTCTTGAGCTTTGACATACCCATCAACCATCTTACTGAAACTCGTTTCATGACCAGCCAACGAGATCGAGATCCCTTGAGTTTCCACTTTGGAAAGCAAGATTTCAACTTCACCAAGTAACCCTCCTCGGATAAGCATCGAGGCCATGACCTCGTAGGACTGTGGTAGATGCTCGAATCCCTTACTCTGGTTAGTAATAGCCCAATTGAACAGTTTCCATATAAATTCCACCTTTCTTCTTTCAACTTCAGGCTGTCCAGAATCGAAATCAAAACCCAATAAAACATCAAGAACATCTTCGGCTTTCAACTGTGAAACCCTACGAAATCGACGTATAGTTTTGGGTGAGATATCGGAGAGCTTGAAAAGAAGGTCTTGTAAAGAAGTTTCAGCAAAGATCTCCTCCCAAAGATGTGAACACCTCAAAAGAACCGATTTTCCAATACCAGAAACTCCATTCGAGCTTGAATCTAAAAGGGTTTCGTTGTTTCCCTCTCCAAGATAGGATGTAGGTTTCTCAACACGATTATGGAACAGAAACCTGTGAATTGGGTTTGACAGTTCGAGGTTCGAAGATGTAAAGATTGGAACTTGTGAGATGCGAGAGGAGACCTGAAAGTGGAGAAGTTTGATCTGAGGCCTATGTGGGCATCGGAGCTTTTGATTGAAGAAGACTAGAAGGGTTGTTCTCAACTACCCTTTATATTGTTGTTGTTACTGCTCAAGACAATATATACTGTTGTTGAAGACAGCAAGCTTTGATTTGAGCAGAACTATACCACTCCAGATCTATTCCAAACCAATTTCCTACCCAAACGAGGTGATATGCTTGAAGGGCGATAGGGGTGACACAAGTTATGGTATGATCGCTTATAGACTGAATCTATTGTCTATAATCCCTCCAAGTATACTTGTGACTAGGGGTGCATCATGGGTCAGTTAAACAGATAACCGAATCGACCCAAACTGACTTCTGCTTAGGTTGAGTTGGGTTTCTAGATGTTTGGTTCGATTTTGAAATTAAACCGAACTAGATCGATTTGGTTTTGCGTTGAAGGCTTAATTAAATTGAATCGAACCGAAACTTAAACTCTAATATATATATATATAATTCTAAACCAAACCAATTATAGTAAAGCTTAATTAAATTGAATCAAACCGAAACTTTAAACTCTAATATATATATATATAATTCTAAACCAAACCAATTTTAGTATATATATATATATATATATGACATCTAAAACATGATATTTTATTTCTCACCAAAAAATAAAAACATGATGTTACATATATATAATTTTAAAAAATATTGTATTAACCCGACTCAAACCAAACCGAAAATACAATTTGAGTTGGATTTATTTAGATTTAGGGTTTTCTATTTCAATTCAATTTGGTTTTCTTGTTGGGAAGTTCAGTTCTCAATTTCATTCAATTTAATTTTGGATTAACCTTCACCAATGTCAATTTGGTCTTGGGTTATTATCAACCCGAACCGAGCTGCACCCCTAGTTATTACCTTCAAAGCCAGGGAGGAAGAAAGCCTAGTTAGTCAGCAAAGGTCGAACAGAAAGTGTACAAAAGGAATAGAGGATCCTCTTTTTGAATCGGAAAAATGCCTTTTTCTAATTAGTCATGTTCCACCATCCTAGTCTCTCAAAAACCATCTCCGCAATCAGATTAGCTGTATCTAAATCATTTCTAACCGTCTATTTTGGTCTTCCTCTGACCCTCTTAGCTCTTTCAATACACCCGACACCTTCTCCGAGTCCCCTCCCACGTCCTATACGGACCGGGTGAGTTACTCTCAAGTGTGTTCCTCGGCACAGAGCCTACATCATCTGCAAATAACATACACCAAGGCACCTATTGAATAGAACAAACATACAAAAATACAAGGATAATTCATCCGATTTGAGATCACCAATGGCACACATAGTACTCGTGACTTTAAGAAGAACAAAATGAAAAGATCGTTAAAACAACCACCCAAGAAAGAAACCTAATTTGAAAAATGCAAAGATAACAGCCCAAATAGTTTGGATCACATTCTTATCATGGAAATTAATCGAACCACATTTCAACCGTATGCCCATCACAGGCACAATATCAAAGCAACAATAACACAGGCTTTAACAGAACATGTTAAACCAAATATTAGAACAAACTCCACACGAAAAAGCCCTTTCCCTACCAAATCAATAACACCATACAAGTACAACACTTGAAGAAAACAAAATTGCAAAACTGAAAAGGAATAATACTAAGCAATTGAGAGATATGCCAACTTAGATAGGGTCGGGATCACAAATCCCTTTTCTCCATCCCAATCAATAAAACATAGGATAATAATAAAAGAAACAAAATTATGGCTCAGTTGACAGAGCTTAAAAACAATTAAGCAATAAGAGGCAGTCAAAGACGACCAGGAGAGACTCAATATATCCTGCAGTGTAGGACCTGGCTCATCACATAGGCTGTTTAATTTATCTCATAATAATTTAAAAATAATAATAATAATAATAATAATAATAATAATAATAATAATAAAACCTAGTATAAGAGGGATATATCGCATATATCCAACTCTACTGCAAAATATAGCAATATATCCCACTTTCTTCTGATTTATATCAAAACTCAGAGATATTCATAATAACTTGGGATATCTTGAACCATGCTTGAATGATTCAAATAAGGTGTCAATGAGCTGATCTAGCTCAACCCATGCAAGGACGGAGATGAAGGGAGGGATATCATGGCTAGCTGAGGATCAGCCGTGGTCATGGAGGCTCGCCATCTGGTTAGGATGGTGTGACCTATCTCCAATGAGAAGAATACTTTATTTGGTCATGCGCCAAGATCAATCAATGACCTAGCAGATAGGCTAGCCAAAAGAAAAGATAGAAGAGAGTAATTTTACTGGTATTCCAGTGGAGATGTTAGTGAAAGTGCTTTTTTTGTTGTTGTTGTTGATAAGTGAAGGCATTTTTGGCTGGACGCAAAACAAGAAAGATCTTTTGCATGTGATCGGCTCTGTCAAGAAGGTGGTGAAATTGATGCTGATGGTTCTTCAAGTAAAAACATCATTTCGGTTATATGATATTGGTAATGGGCTGAGAACATCACTTCTATGTTAGTTTAATGGAAGTGTACAAGATAGTGCAGATTAATTAAACGAGTAGGCAAAGAAGAAAAAAGGGACCAGTGAGGAAGATCTTGTCTTCATGTATTAGAACAGAATTTAAATTCATATCTTCTGGGTATTAGAAACCTAAATAAGAAGAATGAAAGAAAGAAATGGCAGATGATGATGTCAATGTTTGTTACAACAGGATGTGAATATTTGACATGTAGAAGATGGAACTCACAGTATGACCATTACTATTTATGCTGCTACCTTCTCTACAACAAGGCTAGCAATCAGAAAGAGCAAAATGAACTCAAAACCTAAATCTGAAAGAAATAATAAAGTACCAGTACGAAATGGGGGCACAAATACAATCATTCACCATTTTGTCACGACTTACTATAATAATTCTTCGAATTGTTTCGTGTTATATGCATTTGCAGGTAAAGGTTAAAAAGAGATATATTTCTTTTTATTTAGCACATTATTGTCAGTTAACAACAGAGAAAATTCAAGGAGAAGGAAGAAAAAGATCAAGAACTTGAATACAGCAAGAAATGTGCTTGAATAAGAGCGGAAACATGAAGAAGAATTTCAGGCTAAATATGCAAACAAAGAAAAAGATAAAAGGGTGGAGAATGATTGAAAAAGTGGTATAGAACAAGATGAAAAAAAAGAAAATAGATTTCATTGAAAGGATGCAAACAGGAAAAGAAAAGAAAAAAAAAAAAGAAGCAAAAAAGAGCTGTGTCACTCAGACCCTGCCATGAAAACAAATATATTAGTTTGATATGGTGTTTAGCAACAGAGTGACCTACCTGTTTGTTACGCTGATGAACACAATCCATGTAACCTGCCAACTAAGTACATAGAAAAGATAACTTAAATTCCTGTCGAAAAAAAAAAAACAAAAGGACATGAAAATGCAGCACAAGATATAGACAATAAACCTACCCCTTGAAGTGATATAATCTCTAATATCCAACAAAAAGAAGATTCAGCTTCCAGCAGTGATCCAAAGTTCAGAGCATGCATAGTGTTATGCAATCTATCCTTCTAATGATCTATAGTTCTGTGATTGTGGCCCTGCTTTTGGACCATAGCCTCCAAACCAGAACGGGCACAAAAATGCCAATACACTTGTCTTTTAAACAATGTACAGCTTTACAATCTTATTGAGCTGCTATACCCAGCCAATGTTCATATTCAACTAGAAAAATCATTTCCAAGAGAATTTTAAATCTAAATGGTCACAAGCAGCTGCTTATTGAGTACTTTCTTCTAGCTGTAAAGGAAAATAAACCCAAGAAAAAATAGAGTTGTGGGACGTGAATGACTCTTCCAGATAGGGTGTTGAAGCTTTGAGGATTAAAGATACATAAAAGAAGGAAATATAGAAGGGTATCCTATCGCTTATCAACGGGCCTAAATTCTTGAGTGGAGTCTCACCACTTTTAGAAGTGACTTGGTAAAGATATCTCACTACCACCATGAAGAACAGGAGTTACACCTCAATGCCCAAGTGTTGACAATTCTGATTCACCATTCATCAATTCATTAACTCCAAAAAGTGGCACTAAATTGCTCTATATAGAGAAAACATTTCCTACTTCAACTATAACGTCTCACCACCACTGTTAAGAAGAATTATACCTCAATGCACAAGTGTTGACAATTCCAATTCAGCATTCATCTATCCATCAACTCCAAAAGGAGGCATTGCATGACTTTATATAGAGAAAACATTTCCTACTAAAACTAAAACTCAAAAGAGGAACAATAAATACATCCATCTAAAATATAACACTAGCAAAAATGAAATGAAATGTAGACCCCTAATTAAGATAAGCTTCGAAATAATACCCTAACATAGACAGAAGGGGGTCCCATTTAAATTTTAATGTAAGTTTGATAGAAGATCCCTGGCTGGACTACCCACGGTCATCCTGATAATACTTAGTCTCCAGAATAATCCATAGAGCTCGTGGATCAAACATGATTTGAGTGGCTTATTAGGAATGTAACGTGGGCATCAGCCTTCGAGCATGTCTGCTAAGCTGACATAGATTCTATGTCACGCAGACAATAGAAAATCTCAGCAATAATGAATTAACATATACCGTTGATTGCAAATTGCAAAAGCAGTGAATGCCCAGCATGAGCATTATATGCCTTCACATTAGCTAGGTTGGCTTTATAAGGAAAGGGAAGAACCCAGAACAAAGGTAACATCAAGAATGATGAGAATAACATTAATACCTGCAACTCAGATAACATCAAAGCACCATTTCATTTTAGCCTAACCTGCTACTAACAGATTTCAAGGCTCTACAACCGAAACCAAAAAGCCATAAAAATTCTAGCAAATACAGTGACAACTAGTTCCATAACAACAGACAATATCCTAATAGAAAACCGACGAAGGAAACAGTCATGGCCACCAAATATATGTAATTTAACAGAAATGTTTAAGAATTGCAGGGGTACACAAGGAAAATGGCTACATAGACCCTTAGGAGCACTCAATAGAAAGCTTGGTAAGATGTGTGTCAAGGCCACACAAGGATTGATAAGTGAATAACATCGCCAGATAATGTTGGTCCTCCTAAACAAAGCTTCAAAGGTGGGCCATAAGTTTCTCAAACCTCATTCATCCGGTCTTCTGGTCTAAGCTGGTGGCTTCAGGGACAGTAGGCTGGCTTCAGGCTTCATATATCTCA
>JAUPMG010105218.1:0-12175 GCA_031762675.1 Pachysandra terminalis | reverse complement strand
GGGCGCGTGAATAGCTTCTGAGGGGATCTATCATCCATATTCCATAGGATAGTGCATTCATACTATGTTCATGTGAATGGCTAAATGTGCCCGTTGGTGGGGAAGACATTGTTGCCTAGTCCCGTAGGTTGCAAGTCCTACAAAATAAGTTATGAATCATAGTTGGTTCATAAGGTCGACTGGACCTTGAGTATTGTACACTCTAAAATCAGCATTTGGTGGGCTTCGAACCATGGGTTAGCGCCCGGATCGGAGACAGGATAGCCAGATGTTCCTGGCACACAGATTCCGAAACTGTGGTGAAGCTGCAATGAGAGACACTTAACATATCATATAAACATATGCATAAACCACATCACATTGCATTTCTTGATTAAGCATGCATTAGGCCATGTGATTGTCATTCTTGCATGATACTCATATCATATCACATGCTATTGATTCCTATTGTATTACCGTTTAATCTGGATTTTTGTCATATATGATGTATGAATTGATGACTGGATCTTGCTTGCTGAGTATTCAAAACTCACGCAACTTTTATGTTGCAGGTCGATATTGATGATGGACATATGCAGTTCATGATTATTTACTTATTGTTTATGTTCTTTTATCTATTTCTGTACAAACTTGAGTTATAACGATTGAGATGTAATAAGGCTTTTTTGAAGCCGTTAGTTTAGATCTTATTTCAGTTTTATGTTGTACTTTGCTTCCGCTACTCTGTGAGATGAATAAAGTAACTTTTATTTCATCCTTATCTTGGTTTTGATGTTGTCAATCCGTGGTCTAGAAATTGATCCCGAAGGTCTCACCTCGAGATCCGTGCCATCACACCTAGGGATTCGAGCTACGGGATCTGGGGTGTAACAGGATATGATCTAAGAATGACTTTTAAGGTTATATGGTACAAACAGCTCTCTCGAGTATATTCCTTCAGGGATATTTCTATAAGTGGAACACCTTTAAAATGTAAAGGTATGTAATAAGAATCACTAGAAGTCTATTCTAGAGAATAAATAGATGTGACTTTGATGATTTATTTAAAACTTTATCTATTTGAGAAGTCTATTAGGGGTAGCATGTCCCTGAATATATCCTTCGAGTAAAATAAAGTCTTGAAGGAAGAGTGAAATCTTCTTTCCTCCGGGTGCTTAAAAAAGGTTGCGTACCGTAGGAACACAAGTCCTTGTCTTTTTGAAGGAATTGTGATTTGTCTTGTCAAAAGTTCAAATCATTAGTACTTTGTTCGTCTCGAAGACAGTTAATTTAGAAGTTAACCATTACGTTTAAATTTTGGACACGTAGAATGGTTCAGTACAATGAACCATTCCCAGATGTAGCTTCTTGGAGAAGCTTTACCTTTTCCAGGTGATAAGGACGGTCAGATATCTCTGACACGTTCTAAAAGTCGCATTTCAAAATCAAATCAGCGTACAACCGTTATGGCAGCTGGCACACGAAAAGAGAGAAGGCGGTAGGTAATTGCTTTAGCAATAATTCAGTGTATCTGGGAACACTCAAGGTCCCATACACTCATTCTAAGATGATGCCATGTTTAAAAAGGGGTTTATTAAGCTTTTTGATCACCAACATCACTTGACAATTCAAATAACTTTTTTGTCTTTTTCTGTTTTGGTAGTGATTTGAATATAACCTAATATCTTCCTCACCTTTTATACTCCACAATGATCAAGACATCCCTTTTTTTTCCCATTTTCTTCTACTAATGTTATTTTGATGGATAAATATATTAGTGTAGAGGTGATTTTGAATAAAAACATGAGAAAATAGTTTTATACTCAGGACGGAGTATTTGTTATGTACCCTAACATCATCCAAATCAGAATATTATTTATTTTGTAAGTATGAGTCCCACCAATAATATATGGATGAGGATCTTCTGTGATTTGGATCACACGGAACCTCCTGTGAATCTCACAAGAGGTTGATACGTGTCCATAAGTGGGTTCTATTAAGAAGGGTGACCTACAATTTTGAAAACCCCAAAAAAAAGAGTGAACTTGGGGACCCACTACTTTACCGATTAAGGTGGTGGGCCTGCCTAAGACACATGCCAACCTCATATGAGGTTCACAGGACGTTCCTGTGATCCAGATCACAGAAGATCCTAATCTGTAATTGTTTAGGCCATATTTTACAAATAGTTATCAATGGATCAAATTTTGCCATGTGGCACATCATGAAGATGACATGCTCACATGGAAGCTTCATTGTAGTAATGATAACTACCCATCATTACACATCTCAATGAAGAGACATGGAGGTGGTGGTTTTTATGATCACTCTCACATGAAACATTATGAAGATGACACATGGCAGTGTCTTTTGAAAGTTTCAAAAGTAGTTTCTACAACTACTTACATGTGGCAAGAGGAGAAAGTTTCAATTCAAAGAAACTTACATGTAACAGGAGGAAAAAGTTTCAATTTAAAGAAAAAAAAGGCATGGGCTCAGAAGCAAGGAAACGTGATTTAGGATAGTGAGCCAAGTGTCAATAAATTAAGAGGAATAAATCACCCACTATCCACAAATCGTCAAATGGTTGCCATAATGGGCTATAAAAGAGAGATCGGCCGAAACGAGAAAGGTCTCCACAACATCCACAACAAATCAGTCAGAGAACTCCATAGCTTCTCAAATTTAGATTATCAGTAGTCTAACTTAGTTTATGATCCCCGACGATCGCCAGTTAATCGTTAGCTCCCGTCAAGATCCTATTACACCTACTTCTCTACTTGAACTGAGTTTCTCGCAGAAGATCCCTCCAGCCAGCAAAGAAGGAATCCTAGTTGGAGATTCACGGAGACTCTCCTGTTAGTCCCTTACATGATGACTCGTGCAACGTGAAGTAGTTTAGTTACGCTCCGCGATCAGAGCTTAAGGAACGGCCAGAGGTTTTTGTATTTTCTTTGTTACTGCTACTTCGTCTTTTCAAATTAGAGAGTTTACCATTCTAAGTTTTGTATTGACTCCTTGTTCTACTTGTTTTTAATATAAAGAGTGTCATTGATCGCGTAAAATCAGATTCTCTGGATCAGCCATTGGTCCTTCAAGATTGTGAACCATACAATCGTCTGACTTACAATCTGTCATACATCGACCGATTTACTTTAACAATCAAATTACGCAGTTTGACTCACATAACATGTCTTTCAGGTGAACTTGCAAAAGTTTTGGCACGCCCGCGCACGCTTCGACCCCACGACTGAGAGCAAGAAACACACACCGACCGAGAAACAAGTCAGAATTGGTGCCATTCCGTAGCAACAATAATAAATATATGTCATTAACATAGACACTGATAAATGATATTTGGTTACATAACAAATACTCTGTTTGAATATAAAATTATTTTCGAATTATCAAAACGTCATTAGATGAAGATCGCCTGAAAGGAACCGATCAGCTCAACAAAGTGGATGTATTTGCTATACTATCAAGTCTTAAGAAGTTGGAGCCCACTAAGAAATTATGTTAGTGGTAGTTGAGATTCTAGAAGACTAGTATGGTTTGTACATTATTTTGCAGGCATGTCCTCCACCTTCCATTAGTATTACATGGAAATAATGTGGGATTGACGTGGGTACATTGTAACACAAGTATCTATAATAATAATAATAATAATAATAATAATAATAATAATTGTGTTTGAAACCTTAGAAGTTGAGAGAAAAGAAAAAAAAATTAAAAAAAAAAAAAACTACTTTTCTCATGTTAGTTGAAGAAAATAAGATAGTAAAACTCCAACCTAACTCACAACAACTCTCTATTCTTCTTTCATTTGGCAATTAATAACCTCACCAAAATATGAGAACTCGTCAAAATTTGATTTTCTTTTTTAATATGTGCTTTTTTAATTTTCTTTTAGGAACACGATTCCTCTCAAGTTATAATCACTTATTAGTTGATTTGAAACCAATTAAAATATGACACATGGAATAAAAATATTACATCATTATTAATGATAAAATAATTTTATCCTAGATTTTTGTGATTAAAATTTTTAAATATACTTTAATTTAATCATTATCAGACGTACTATATTTTAATTGGTTTGAAATCAACTAACAAGTGATTAAAACTTGAGAGGACCGGATTTTTTTTTTCTTGACTAGATCCTCTTAGCCAAACAATTGGAAAGAAACACTTATAATTTTTCTTATATTTTCTTCTAAATCCGAAATAATAATTTTCTAATTAAGAAATATAAAACTAGGAAACTCATTGGAAAGGCAAGGTAGCGAATGTCAACCACATAATCAAAGATTAGAATCCCCATGATTTGGTGTCTTTCTGCTTGATGAGGATAGCTTTATGGGTCAGTGGGCCAATCGTACGACATGGGTTGGTAGGGTACGGTCCATGGACCACTAAATACTTTTCCGTCATTTTTTCGCTTTTCCTTTTTTCTGAATCCATGGACCACAAATACTTTTCCTTCATCGTTTCTCCGTCTTCTTTTTTGAATCCAAGACAGAAGTCTCCGGGGTTACTTGCTCATGAAGTATTAGGTCCGTTCGATTTTGTGGGATGCCATTTCACTTGGGGCTGCGGTAGGTTTATCCGGTTGTTAACTTTAGGGCCTTAGGGATTAGTCGTGATGCATGCAAGCTGACCTGAACACCCTAGTTATAAAAAAAAAAGACAGAAGTCTTAGAACCATGTTGTTCTAGGACTTACCATGTAAGTATCTATCTATTGACACCGATATAAAAATGGAACGGGATTCTCTCAAGTTACAACTGTTAGTTGATTTGAAACCAATCATAAGATGACACGTGGGATGTAAATGTCACATGATAAAGTGATATTGGCCTTATTTTTGTGCATGAAAATTTTAAATATATTTTAGGGTAAATTTCACAAACCTCCCTTGATGTTTGGTATAATACTCAGATATCTCTCCTATTTTTTTCAAAAGTACAAATAAATCCCCTATAATATCTCAATTCGTATATGGACTTCCCTTACACTAACAGCATTAACAAAACTTAACGGAAATTATAAACTTTTACATTTTTTAAACTATTTTGTCCTTGTATTTAAGCCTTCCACAATATCACCATTCCACCACCACCAACACCACCCCACTACCCCACACCACCCCCCTCACACCACCACCACCACCCCAATCTAAATCTACAAAACCTAGATCATAGAAAAGGAGAAGAGATAGAGATTGAGATGGAGAAGGAATTGAAGGGATTCAAGAGGAGGTCGAATTGGGATAAGTACTGGTTTTTTCTCTATAAAAAAGAGAATAGATGTGAGCATAGAAAATGAAGAAAATCGTGAGAAATTGCAAAGAAAAGCCCCATTCATCAAATCCGGCAAACACCTAATCTCAATCTAAATCTACAAAACCTAGATCAAAACCCTCTAAAAACCCCCCAACATCCAGTTCGTCTGAACCCCAACATCCACCCCATTCTTCCCTTCGTTCACCCTAAAACCCAATCTCGATTGTTTTTTTCTTCTGTTCGTTCGCCCTTGACACCATCCAAGAAACCCCAAACCAGATTAAAAATTGTTTTTTTCTTTTGTTCGTTCGTCCTCAACACCATCCAGGAAACCCCCAACCAAATTAAAAATCCTATCGATTGAACCCCATTGCTTGTTTTTTTTGGTGTTTCTTCATCGCACAAACCATAAGCCAATTGCTCCATTAATGTTGGAAAATCAAGCTCAAAGCTCCAAAAGGAAGGTTAAGATTGAAGTTTTTAAAGAGGGTTGATCTGCGACAATCCCCAGGTACAGTCGATTACCTACTTTGATTCTTCTATATTCTCTTGTTTATATTTAGGGAGGAAATTTGGGCATATGATTGTGGCGGCAGTGGTGGTGTGACAGATTTAAATACAAGGATAAAATAGTCTAAAAAATGTAAAAATTTATGATTTTCGTTAAATTCCATTAGTGTCGTTCGTGTAGGGAAAGTCCATGTCTGAATGGAGATAGTAGAGAAAGTGTATTTATACTTTTGAGAAAAATAGGAGTATTTGGGTATTATACTAAACCGCAAGGGAGCTTTGTAGAATTTACCCTATATTTTAATTAGATTTTTATCCTACGTTGGTGATTGGTTTCAAATCAACTAACATGTGATTGTAACTTGAGAGCATCCATTGGTTTCAAATCAATTAACAGGTGATTGTAACTTAAGAGGATCCAAATTCTTTAAAAAAACACTACAGAACGAAGACATGGAGTCCATGTGGACTATAGGCAGAGAACTTAGACTTTTAGGAGAGAGGATCCTCTATGAGGTAAACCTCTTGTGTGGGTTTTCTGTGGTGTGAAACATCAACGAGGGCAAAATTATAATTTTGCCTTCCATAAGAAACCCCACACAAGATTTACACCACAGAGGATCCGGCCCCGAGGGTCCTGTCATTGTCCTTGGCCTTCGTTGCAGTGTTTATTCCTCCACAAAGCTTATAGACTATTACCCCAACTTCCCGGCATTTCATGGTTTAATGACTGGACTGACGATGGACGGAGTCTCACCACCCCTTAATGTGTAGGTAAGCAAAATGTAGGCCTTCAGATAGGCATCCGTACAGTTATGATTAACGGATAATCAAGGGTTCAGATTAGTCTCTGTAGTGGTAATGTGGTTCCACTTACAAAAGTGGTAAAATTATCGTAAAGTACGAGAACGAGGTAGGCATTCTTGTAAGGGAGTCTTCTATCAATTATTTAGAGCTCTTTTTAAGATGCAGTCCTATTAAAGGAGGATATCAGACAAAAGGCCTGTAATAGCTTAAAAAAGTAAGTCTGTTCTTTGCACAAATAATCAAGAGAGAGAGAGAGAGAGGGAGTTGTGGATGGAGAGAGAGAGAGAGAGAGGGTTGTGGATGGTTTGGCTCAGCCCAAGGGATTTCACAAGGTCAGGGTTTGACCGGTAGGCTCAGCCAATACTGGTTCTGGGACGGTAGGTCAGGGTTTGACCGGTAGGCTCAGCCAATACTGGTTCTGGGACGGTTTTCGCCGGTTGGCTCAGCCAATTAAGTAATTTCTGGATTTCTACAAACTTATATCTCATAGAAAGCAGTATACCTGCCTATACATGTAAAATTGTTGGATCTTAGGATCTTACCAAAACCTTAGACCAAGCCCGCCGCAAATTTCGCTCGAGCTCCAGATATACCCAATAATAAGACCAATACAAGTTCAAATCCTACAACCATGGTTGTTAGGTTGTAGACATCAGCCCCTGGTTGTAATGTATTCAGCCTCCCATCTCTTGGTTGTATGATGGGAGCAGAGGATTTGGTCTAACTTAGTTAAGTAGAACAACTAAGCAAAAATAAATAAATTAATATCCAATGCTATAACGAACACGAATTGACTGGTGACCGGTGACCGGTGACCGGAGACCAATTCTTTCTAATTGCCGGCTAGCCATTGCGTCATTCTCTTAAGGTTGATTGACTTTGTAAAGAGATACAAGCAATCCTTAATGCAGCCGGTCGGCAATTTTCCTTCATTAATAAAGCCACATTATGAAAGCTTGATGACCACATCATAAATGAATGGACCATTACCTGCCCATAGGCCGAGATTGTGACCATCCAAGATCGACGACTTCGAACTTCAGATTGAATTGATACAAACATCTAGTGGCTGATCATGTGGATGGATGCTTTGCTGCTGGCTGCATCTTACAACTGCATGCCACTGGGATTTGTCAACCAGGAACCTCCCATGGATTGATTCTGCAGATTAGAAGAAAACTAGCAATTACTCAGAAAGGTTTCACAGTTGTGGATACAAATGCATTCCTTTAATAAATAAGGTGACAGATACTTCCACCTTGAACTATTTCTTAAAGCCATGACAATTGATTTAAATCTGATTAGTGCATAGAAAGAAAAATAAGAAAGCTGTAGCAGCAGATCAAAGATGAAAAAAGGAAAAAAGAAAAACAGTTTATCAATTTCGACAATGTAAGAATGAGCTTAGTGGTAAATGGTAATTGTGAAAAGAGACAGACATAAAATGAGTAAGCGGTGTCAAGATTGATTGATGACATACAACATTGCAACAGGGTTAGGGGTGCAACTTGGGTTGATTAAACGGGAAACTGAACTGATCCAGGTCGACTTCTGTTCCGGTTTGAGTTGGGTTTCTATATATTTGGTTTGGTTTTGGTTTTGAAATTATAAAACCAAATTAGATCGGTTTGCTTGAAGGGTTGGAGGGTAAAATAGTAATTTTACATGCTATTTTGTTTAGCCCTAACTACAAAGTATTTATCATACTTTTCGTGGCTGCTCTTGTAACACTTTTTCTGAAGCTTTTGAGAATAGTAGAAGCTGGTGAGTATCCGTGGACATAGGTAGGCACCATTGTCAAATCATGTAAATCGTTGTCTTGTGTGCTTGATTTCTTTATAGACCGAAATCAACCATCACTCAATATTCCTCCATTCCCTATTCTCAAGCAATTCAAGTTCTGGTAACAATGCATCTCAGAATTCAATGTGAGATAATCTGCAATTGCAAGTCCAATGCCTCGTGTAAAATAATTGGAAATTCCCACTCATTCAAGTACAGCTGTCATAAAAAAAAAAGCCAGTCTCCTTACTTGAAACTTCTCTAAGAATTTAATTGCTATAATAAGGAACCTCAAGGTAGCATATTTTACAAATTTCCAAAAGAAAAAAGAGAAAATGCATGACATAAAGAAGAAAATATACAAATAGATTGTAGAAAACAACTTACCAGTGAAGATCTCAAGGCTAATGTTAGAATTCACATATAACACCAAATTCAAAAAAGAAAAATCAGAATAAGAAAACAGATTAGATTTACATAATTGAAAGAGCGAACTGAAGCAGAAATAGTGGAAAAAAAAATAGGGATATCTATTTCCATGGCCTCCTTGGCTATGCATTGAAATAGACATTGTTAATCAAGGAGAGAATCACTCTTTGAGCTTCAGTGACTGAACAATATTTCCAACCCAATCAGCCTGCCTTACCAGGCTTAAGAATTTAACGCCGAGAACATCACAACACTTGTATTTAATAATATAACTAGCACCCGCATAACATTTCAAGCTCCAACGCATATATTCTCAACTACTAGCTGATCCAACCTATTGAAATTCGAAAGCCATATATCTTTTAATGAAATTATGTTTCAGCCAAATAGTCCTCGGCCTTTCCCTTTCCTGATTATCAGTTATAACCTTCTGTTTGTACAAACACACTTTCTCTTCGGCACCATTATTGATTTTTGTTTGACATGCCCAAACCATACTTGTATTAAAACAATTTGACAGATAGAATGCTGAATGGTGGTTGCATATGTAGTTATTTGGAGAAAAGCGACTAACCAGAGTCCCTTTAGACAAATAAGCAGAGTGAACTCCAAAGTTTGATTATGAACTGTTATTCAGTATCAAGGTTGGGAGTCTTCAGGTCAAAATTTCGAATGTATTGGAATGAGATCACAAGTATTAATGGTATATTGAAGCTCTGATTGAACCTTTCCGATCTCCTAATTTGTCGGAGTATGATTTTTACCAGGAGACCACCTAAATGAGGAATTGAACAAATCATCTTAGTTTAGATTGCTATAGAGACAACTAGAAATTACTAGAATCTTCCCATTGTTTCAGAAAGTAAATTGATGATATGAACTTAAACAAAGCTAAATGATTAAGGAGATGGCAAGAAACAGTACAAAGAGCATTGAAGGTTGCAATAAATCAAGTCCCAACATCTTTTTAGTTTCATGTTGCATCAGTATCAATTTTTATGGCTTAAAAATCAACAGAGCACAACAAAATTTCCAGCAAAGCTTTGTACTTTGCATGCCCAAAAAATTGCCTTTAGTGACTCTTCGAGAGTGATTAAATCATATACGCCTAGAATTCATGTTCTACTTACATTCAGATCAATCCAAAATCCAGTATCAAAGTTAAAACATTAATCAGCAATTTATGCGAAGGAACGAATTTAATCAATCAAATAAATTCGAAACAAGAACAAACTCTAGCTATTAAACACAAAAGAGCAACATCGAAAGATTCAAGTTAGCCAAAAATAAAAAATAACAGAAGTAGACCTGCTTGAGGAGATTATCAGCGATTCGATGGTAGTAAGGAAAAGAAATCTGATTACCAACATCGACTTGCGGCTTACTGGCAGCGATGCTGATTTCCAGATCTCGTCGAGTCCGATCAGCATTTTCTGATATTGATAAACAGTAACCCTAATTTGTCAGGGCCACACCTTTGGGAACGAGAGAGAGGTCGGGCTAACCCGAACCCAAACCGAACCAACGATTTTGGGTCGGTTTGGGATGGGTTTTATATTTCTTTGGGTTGAAAAAAACCAACCTTAATTAATTCGATTTGATTTTGGATTAGGGTTTCGGATAACCTACACAACCCGAAACCCAAACCGAATTAACCCGATCAAATATATACATAATATATATATATATATATAAGTTTTAGAATTTAGGGGTTTATAAAAGTCACTCTAAACTTTTAAAATGAAACACATCTCTTAATATTTTGGTTTGATGCCTGCAATATGTTTTGTCGCAGTTGAACGTGTTAAAAGAATTAGATTTAATTTTTAAAGTATTTACATATCGGTTGGTTGGTTTTAAGTCCAAATATATGACTCAAATTATGATTGTGCTTATTAACCCAAATTAATCCGACTCAAATCAATCCAAAATTGCAGTTTAGAATTTTTAAAATGAAATCATGTTTGATGTTTGGGCTTCATAGTTCGGGTTGGGTTGAGTTTGGGGTTGGCTTGAGTTCAATCTGACCCAACCGAACGGAGTTTCACCTCTAGTCTCTATTGACATCTTTTTTTTTTTTTTTTGGATTAATAGACCACACATGCTCTTGCGACAATCCACGCCCTTAGATTTTGTATAATGGCAACAAGTATCCCTTTGGCCATCACAAACCTTCCTATAGGTTGAAATTATGTTATAACAAACAAGAAGTATCCCTCTGGCCATCACGTCCCTGTGAACCTTACACGATGTTAACACGTCTTCTGTGGGCTCATACCTTTAATCGGTTTCTACCTTAATATTGGTGATGATGGATTTGTGACAGGTTAAATATTTTAGAATAAAAGGACAATCAATACATTTAGACCAATACAATCATCTACCCAGAGAAAAGATAGAGAAGTCAATCTCAAGACAGCCTAAACCGTTGCGTAGCCGTTCTGTCAAGAGCGTTCCTTGTCAACTTTGACTTGTTGAGAGGACAGAGAGGGGGATAGAAGGAAGGTAATGTTGCAATAACTAAAGAAGGTGGTTGGACTGCAATTACAGAGCAGTAAAACCTCACAGGTTGAAGACTACTCTCTTTCTCTTTCAGTGTCTTTACTCATTGTTGTTTCAGAGTTTTCTGATTTTTAATTCAGACCTCCGATCCTCTTCAATGGAAGATGGGTACTGATATTTGTAGAGATTTTTCCACTCCCAATAGGACAAGTGTCATCTGGTTAAGCGTTTAGAGGGGGACCCTCACGTGCTAAGCAAATCCATAGTGACACGTGGTCCTGAATAATATCTTGCAGGACGCGTGTTCTTCAACACGGCTAAGTTACTTCCAGAGAAAGAGACCAAATCATTTCAAACCTTAAAAACTGCTTTGCGAAAGGTTGCTTTGGAACTTGAGAAACACGGATCAAGAGACACGTGTCACTTTCACACAAATCCCAAGAACAACGTCACCATCTCCTGCTGCTTTATCAGATAAGACAAAACCCTCTTTAGATAAGTTAGAAAACATATATTTTATAAGTCGGTGAGGTTTTCATCATGTGCTTTCCAGTATGAGAATCCATCCCAATCAGCCTTTTTAGGGGACAATTCAATGTATAAGGTACTTTACTGATTTCGTATGTTTCGAAGGAAAACTCCCTTTGGCGGCTATCTGCCTTCCAGGGAAATCAAGAGCAACTATATACTTACAGGGTAATAAATGTATTCTCAAATTAGCCATATAGAGAACTCGAGGTTGAGTGTCTCATTAGGGAATTCGTTTTCATGATCAATCGTCCCTATAAAGAAGAGGTTGTTTTGAAATCCCTTAAGGTTCATAGCTACAATAACCAATCCGAGTGCCTTCTACTTGGATGAAATCAGAAGTAAACATGTGA
>JAUPMG010105177.1:0-12176 GCA_031762675.1 Pachysandra terminalis | reverse complement strand
ACAAACATATAATCACATAAAGCAATCAACACACAATCCTAAGTGACATTTCTAAGTTTCTCCACCTAACTTCTGGTGTCTATGATTCTAGTTATAAGTTTTCTCATTTTTCAACTTTGTTATGAAAACCATTGATCTGAAACCAGTCTGTCACGCCCCAGATCCCATGACTCACATCCCTAGGTGGGAAGGAACGGATCACGAGGTGCAACCTTTAGGATCCATTTCTGGACCGCGAATATCATAATGAACAAGGCATGAGAAAGCCCTTAATTTATTTCATAAAATCTGAGTTCCAAATGCGAAATTAAATTACTAACTATTACATCAGAGTATCCATCTAAATATAAGTCAAGGGCTTCAGAAGAGCCGTACATCCAAATAAACATAAACATATTGTCTAAAAAAATTGAAATCTAAGTCCGTCTGAAATCACACGTCCAAGTCTCCTTGTCTGAATGTACTATATCAATCTGCGCAGTCATGAAAAACTGCTTGAATATGGAATACTCAGTAAGCATGATCTAATTAACATACAATGACAATATGATATTAAAATCATATGGAAATACCAGTAATACAATAAACATTATAAACAATGATATGATATGATATGATTGATATGAATGTGGAATACAATGTTCTAAGATGCTCATTCAATGAACACAATATGAGATGTAAGTAATGCACCTATGATCAGATGTCGGGCTAAATATCCTTAGGATAACCAATTTCGGAACATGTGTTCCAGGAACAACCGGCAAGCCCCTCACACTGATCCGGGCACTAACCCATGGTTCAACAGCTACCATCTTCTATCTTTTGTAGGACTTTTAGCATACGGGAAAATAGGCAACCTGAGCTCCTTTCTTCCAAGAATCACATTAACCGTTCACCAATCATAGCATGAATGCCTATCCTAGGGAATCCGAATGATGAAATCCCGTGGAAGCTACTTACGCGCCTATACACGCAAGTAATTCAATGGAATACCTCATAAGCATTCCTATGATGCTTTGGATATACAAATGATATGTTCCCGTGAAAGCTACTTACGCGCCCATACACGCAAGTAATCTAATAGAACCCATCATAAGGATTCCCATTAACAAATTCAATCATTATACAATAATTCTGGTCATCCCTCCACCTCACTGGTAGGTAGTCCATCCACATAAGTGGAAAATCCATCCACATAAGTGGGCTATCCATCCGCATCAGTGGGAATCCATCCACATAAGTGGGATATCCATCCACTACGATAAGTGAGAAATCGCATTCACTAAATATAAGTGGGAAAATTCACTACTCTCAATAACCTTAAGGAATGATTACAAACTAGTTCACATATATGTCGTATATAACTTACAAATTGGAAACTATGAAATTTTCGTCTGTAAAATTACGCTCAATCTCATACTTGCGCTCGATTGCATTGGGTTCGATCGCAATACTGAGCTCGATCGCACTGCGCACAGTCATTTTGCACCCGATCGCATATTCCGAGAAACAGTGTTCTAATTATTTTCATCATTGACCTCCAGTCACTATTTTGGTCATATCTTTTAAATTAGACATAGGAATTGTATCAAATTTGTTTTGTTAGAATCGCAACTCAAAGCGGAAATTAGGAAAAATATCAATAAAATATATAAAATTATGTATGATTGGTATTGTACTCAATGAACACAGAAATTTACAGGCTCAGTTTTCTGGGTTTCTGGTATTAACACAGGTTCAATAAATAAATCATAACTTAATCAATTCTCCACGAAAGCAGGTCAAACTAGTTGGGTTGTATTCCTAACGAACAGGGACATCTAAATAACATATAAAATAAATTATAAAAATTATTTGTATATGTTCTATAATCAATATCTCAAACTGTATATATATATATATTCTGTAAAGTTTCCAGATTTGTCAGAGAAGCACTTCATACATCCAATTCACATACGAATTCATATCAAAATATGCTAGTATTCAAAACATAACCAATATGATCATAAATATCAAATAGTCATGCATTTCATAACATGTTTCTAGTTGTAGAAAAATCTAATATAAACAGTCCAGGTTTAAAGATCCCTATTAAATCCATTTTCTGGAACTACTTCTATTCACAAATCATGGAAACAAATATATAAAATGATGAATAAATTTCATTGACTAAATCAACAGTAAACTACTAAGTTTAATCATATGGTTATAGTAGAAAAATCGGATAATCTACTTACGTGGTATTTGTTTTTTCAGAATTTCTGGTTTAAGTTTTCCTTCTTCGTTCTTCCTTGTAAACCTTCTCCTTTCCTTCTTTCTTCTCTGCAGAAATTACCCAAGGTATTCAGTTTCTTTCTTAGCCATCCCCCTTTGTGTCTGAAGACAAAATTTGTCTTTTATTTCCTAGGTTAAGAGTTAATGGTTACCCTTATTAGTCTAAGTTGTTAGTTTGCTTTGGTTTACTCTTTGATGATTTCCAAAGCTAAGCTTACTAACTATGTTTTGGCTAATGGGAGTGTGTTGTAAACGTTTTTACTATTGGAGAAAGTTTCTAAATTTCAGTTATTACCCCTTTTTAAAGGTAATAATAATTTAACCCCTAAGCCAATATAAGATAATTTGAAATATACCCTTATACTTGTATTATTTCAACTTTAAACTAGAAAATTAAATTATTAATTCTTTTTAAGGGTTCGGGTCATTACAAAACCCAATATCTGAATCATGTGAGTGTAACCTGTTGGTAGATGGGCTAATGTATGTTCTCAATGGATGTTCTAGGTGATGCCTTTAGCTTAGTTCCTATGATAAAAAATATGGTGAGGCGCTTGTTTCCTCTAGGTTGAAGCCCCTAGAAACTATGATGTACACATAGAATAATCTACTATTTCTGTCATGTATTGGGGGATGGATTCTAAGTGAGCATCCTTGGGTAGTATGATTGAGATCATATGAGAAATATACATATAGACGGATACTATACAGTTGCATTGCATATTAGACTGTTTGTCTTAAATCACATGTGGTGATTATAGTTAGGTGCACAACATGCATTAATAATTAAACCAGCATATTGGATTCCATATTTATCACATAATTATTATATATTAATCACTCATCACAAGTTTAGTGCATATTGACTCTATGTCACGTGTTTCACTTATTTATTGTTCATATGGATCACTATTGGAGAGTGGCATTGACCCTACTTCAATCATAAACTTTGTTAGACTTGTTACTTACTAAGCTAGTGTAGCTTACGCTTTCGAACATAACATTTTCAGGACCTATAGATGATGGACATGAGGACCAAGATGGAGGGCAATGATGCTTTGAAGAGATTAGCTATTACTAGGGTTTAATTTTGATTTTAGTAGAACTTGTATTAGGGATTATTTGATGTATTTCAGTACTTTTAGTTAATAGGGATTGATTTGAAGCATGAAACTAAGGATTTTATTTATTTTCTGCTACTATGTTATGATTGTTATGGATATAATAGCCATACTTGAATATGTTTTCATTATTATATAAATTCTCAGATTTTACTTTAAGAATTTGGCTATATTTCATTTATCCACTCCCATCTAGATATGAGTTGAGAGTTACAAAAAAATTTAGGGACTCCAATGAGATCTCTAGGTTTAGTTCGTGACAGTCTACCTCTTGTCTTGATCTCTCTAAAGAGAAGCAACCATGTCACCCAGAACTCTGTACACACTAGTCATCTGTGGGTCCACATCCCCACCAGACGAACCCTCACCAGCTGCGTATTTACATCTACCTCCATCCATCTACATTCAATAACAAATCTCTAAGTATATGTCTCAAAGTTATGCATATCACTCATACAATCAGCAAACACAAATAATAAAAACAATTCATATTATGCACATAGTACACAATTCGTCAATGTGATTCCTAGGTTCACATGATTCTATGTTCCTTCCTAGGTTTCACTAGACTTTCGAGCCTCTAGATTCACAAGCATTCTTCCCCCATGTTAGCGTATTTATTTATAATTCAACATTGTGTGCATGGGGGAAGAATGCTTGTGATTGTATTCTTCTTTCCCCCATGAGCTTGGATGTTTGAGTTGGCGATTTGGGGATTAAGACCCATGCCCAAGTGTACCCATCTCTCGTAGACGACCTTTGTGACCCGGATTGTGGATTTCCCATTTGTATAGGGTTTAGACTCATAGATAATTAGTGGATCTCCATGTAGACCTAATTCTCTTGGCCTAGGATCCATTTCGAAGCCCCATTAGGGTGTTTGTGAACTTTGGGTGAATTCTGCCAGAAATATCCTTCGGAATCGCCAAAACCCCTTGCTTCGGCGACCTACTCAGTTCGCCAGACTACTCCACCGAGACACTTCGGCGACTTCCTCAGTTCGCTGAAGACCCCACCAAGACATTTAGTACACCTGCTCTGATCTTCGACGACCCCCTCGGTTCGCCAAAGAGACCACCGAGACCCTTTGATGACCACCTCGGTTCGCTAAGCTAGCCCGCCGAATGTCAGTCAGTGTTTCCTGTTCACTGAAAGGGTCGCCGAGACCATTTCGGCACACCAATGACCCCGCTGAACCCTCCTCAGTTCGCCGAGCACCTTGCCGAGGCCCATTTCTGGTCCATTTGATGTGTTAGGCCTTGGACATCTAAAGTATCCCCAACCAAATGGTACAAACATGTATTTAGTGTTGGTTGCCTTGCCTAACCAATGCGACCCATCATACCTAGGTCTGACCCACCTTAAGTTAGCTTAACAGTATGAGTTTCTCTGGAAACTCACGTATACAGCCTTAAACCCATCCGTTGGTTCCTTTCCCTATTTGTGCAAGTCTAGGCGTAGACTTTGACTTCATGTGTCGCCTTGTGAGGGTTGACCCATGTACTTGAGTGTTTGGTATTAAATAGTGATATTTCATTATATTGATATGTGGCTTGTGTATTTCCTTACTATTTGTGCACTCATCTTGTTTTTCCTGTTTATATTGTATTCTCTTATGATTGACTGATTATGTATATTTAGAGGGTGATAGCTTGTCTAAGTGTGTGTGTGCGTGTGTGTGTGTGTGTGTGCATTAGTAATATTTACTAATGTTTCCCTTAGGCTAGCTTGTGGGTGTGGTACTCTAGGTTAACTGTTTATATCTTGCCTATTGGTTCTCTTTTTATAGTTTATGCTCGATAATCTTATGCTTATGTTTAGTTTGCACTGTTTGTGCACTTCTATGCCCTGTAGAGTAGAATCATGGAATTGTGCCCATGTGCTTGATGAATTGAATATATGTCTATGATGCATTGTGTGTTGCATAAATTTTAATGAGTTGAACATGATGAGTTGCATATGGACTTCTCGACTGTGATAGCCTATTCTAATATCCCATGTAATACCTTGGGTTTAGACTGTCAGATGAGATGATCGACTTATTTAGCCATGTTGTCTTATGAGAGGACTTTGTTATTTCCCCCCAAGCTGAGAGAGAGCCCTCATGTTGGTATGCCTCGCAGACTTGTGGCGAGATGTTGTTAGCTCCCAAGGTGAGGAATATGTCCTATGTGATGATCCCAACAGACTTCTGGAAAGATGCAAAGTGTGGGAAGTTCACATTGGTGATACCCAATAGCTGAAGCATGATTTTCTTAACCCCCCCCCCCTCTATTAACTGTTAATTATGTGTGTTCCCTGAGGGCGTACTCACGTTGGTGAAAACCTCGATATTTTATCCCTTGGTCAAAAATAAGTGGGGGGATTGTGCCTCCTTGGTTGAAAGCCCATAAAACTATGTTGTACACATAGACTAATCCTATCCCTTAGTCATAAATACGGGGATGAAGTCACGTTGGTGGGACATCCTAGATAGTCGTATTGGATCATGAGGGAACATACGATATTGGCATACTTAACAGCACCCTCGTTTACACCTGCACTGAGCACCTGCATATTCCTTGTTGATATCATTTTAAGTGCCTAGTATAATACACACTAGACCTAATCATCATATAGAATTAGGCAGGCATACATAGTGACACAGACCTTTGATTCAATACCTTGTGAGATTGGGAGAGAACAGTACCTTGTGTGATATCTGTTGATTTACACGCCATCACCTTATGCATAGATGCATATTGGATCACATCAAAGATTTATCATATCAGTTATATATTATTTTGGTTTTTCTCATAATGTTGGGGTATGAGTAAATACCTTACACTGAAGGATTACTCATTCTGGCTTCCATCTTATGTTTGTTGAATTATTTATTTTCAGGTCTTGGAGCTTGGTCATCAGAGAGAGCCTGGGTTTGGGTCTAGTTAACCTGAGTTTTAGTTTGTCAAATTGTATTAGAGTTAGACTTTCTCTTGACAATCTTGCAATAGATTAGTTTATTTATTTCAGTTACTTGTACCTTACAAGAACTCTTAATTGCTTCCGCTTATGCTGTGATTACTGTTTTGCCACTCCCATAGAGATATGGGGTGAGAGTTACGAATTTGACCTAAAATTCTCAAAATTTGGGATTTTTGGTTTAGTTCGTGACAGAAGAAAAATAAAAGAGAGAGAGAGAGAGAGAGAGAAAGAGAGAGAGAAGAAAAGGAAGAAGTGGGCCAATAAGGGGGACGTCACATTCTCTTTCCCCCTTTGTTTTATTTGTTGCTAAAAAAGTTGAGAGGGGAAAGAAAAAAAAAGAAGAAAAAAAGAGATGGAAAGAAAATCAATGAGAGATTGAAGAGAAGGAAAGAGAATAAGAGAAAAAGGAAGGAAAAAAAATGATATTACAGAAAATCATGAAAGATATTTGACTTGTTTTACTTTTGGATTCTCTCCAAAGATCAAAATGAACAATTTGGGTTTTGCCCCTTGGTATAGGATTACACTAGTGGAAAAGGGGGATTAATGTTGATGGTCATTTTTGGAGAGTGTGTCATGTCATCAAAATTGATGATGTGGTAATGCTTTTTGCCATGTCATCGCCCCTGTCATTGTCCAGTTGGCATAAGTAACACGTTTCGGTTTTGACTATTTTTGGTCAAATCGAATCATTTGGCATGGTTAGGCTAGACTAGGGTACCATTGGCCACATTATTAGTCCATTAGACACATCTTTAGACCTCTGACCAAGATATTGAACCATTGGACAAAAGAATTATGTTTTGCTAGAAGTTTTTGGTGTAAAAACGAAAAATTGCTAAACCTAGACCTACACCCGCTCAAAACATGAAAAGTCAGATATCCCAACCATCAATAACATAATGGCCAGAACGAGGGACATTCAGATGGTCCCCTGGGGGGAAATACAGGGGACACCCATCCCTTGGGCCACCAGAGCTGCAATGTAAAATCTGGTTTTATGCCAGAAGCTCCCGGGGTCCGATTCAGGAGCAATTCGGACCCAGAAGCTGTATATTTTCATTTTTCAATGTGCTTTATCTCATGGAATGGTTACTTCGAGATTATGAGACCTGAAACTTCCCAAATTGGAAATGTCTACCTCCTATCAGAAGTCAGCCTCCCACCAGAAGGCCACCAAAAGATAGTTTGTTTTAAGTCAAAAAGCTGTCAGAAGACACCAGTACCTAGCGTAAGTGTTTGGCATGATGTGAATCACTCTAAGAATAGTACTTCATGAACTTAAACTATATGTATGGATTAAATTTATGTTATTTTAATATTATATTTGTCATAGAAGAGATCTCCATCACGGGTGAAAGCTCGCTTTTAGTGGGTTTACATGGTTCTTAAGTTGTGGTGGCCAACGACATTGGTGTCATTGACAACCGATTTTGAGTTTGACACGTCAACTAAGGAGCCATCAAACAACAAATAAGTAATTTTTTGGCGAATTGAATCCGCACGCCAAAGTGTGTGCGGGTTCGAATCGGCATGCCAAAAGATGAAGATTTATAATAGCTTGATTGGTCCAAGCCTTCTTTCAATAAGAGTTAAACACCAACATGAAATGCATTGCATGCGGTTTGGTATTTGTACAGTGTATGTTCACACTAGATCTACCATCAATCCATCCATAAGATCCCTAGGAGAAATCATAGGCCCCTAAGATAGTGGGACTTTCAAGTATTCTACATGCACAACATAGTTCTAAGTCCTTTCAACCTATAACGGTCGATTCCTTTGTTATTTTTTGTCACATGAATTATTCTAGGGTATCGCATAGAACTCTCCCTCGTGAACATCACCCAAGTACAAACTACTAACAGAATTTCACTCAATACATAATATATGGGCATATTGGTTTAGCTAGACCGTCACCCCCTTTGTTATATTCTTGACATTCACATATAGTCCTTATCTTTGGACTCAAAATCACACTCTCTTTTGGTCCTTATCTCAGGACTCCACAACCTCACATTTCATTCACCAGTCCTCACCCTGGGACTCAACGAACATAAGTGTCACAGTCACTGGACTTCTCTTAAGTTCTTCATATGCATGTCCTTTTTAATGCATGTACATAATCACATAGTCCATGCTTATGAAAATCGTGAATGAATTTATGCTTCATAATCATAATCAACAGCATGCCACATAATAATTCGATAACAATGCATTGCAACATCACATACATCAACACCAATATTGAGTGAATACATTAACCACGCATCAAATAAAAATTAAAACACAAAAAGGAATCAAATTATGAATTTAGATTTCAAGTATCACCTATTTTCAATGGTGAACATTATCACCCTTTTCCATCCTCTCATCTCATGAATCCACATCACAACTCTCACATTCACAATGTCAATGCATCATTCACACATATGGTCATGCACAGAAGCATCAATGGAATTCATAATTACCCATCATAATAAAGATATAAATAACATAATAATCCTCCATACATAGTAGTTAACCATATGCTTAATCATACGTATACAAACCCTCATCTCATTCATATAGTATTCAAATCAAGCTCATCTACTCTCTACTCATAAGTTGCATAGGTTCATAAGATTATACTAGATATATGAATCATCAATAATCACGACTATCATATAAACATATTCAAGATCAAGTACTATGCATCATTTATATGTATCATGTAAAGAACATAATCCATACTGGAAACGGAGTGAAAAAACGATTAAGTCTGAAAACGTTGTTTTTTCAATAAACTATTTTTAAAAATCAAGTTATAAAACTTTTTCTACTAGACTTTTGGTATTTAATCATGTTCTGGTATAATTAGATGGAGTAAAAAATCATTGGGCCCGAATGTTGGATAAAAATATCCGTACTCAGAAATTATGGCTTTGGCCAAAATCCAAAAAAAAAATTGTTTTGTTCTTGAAATGGAAAGTTGACTTTTTACTCATTTAGAATTTGGTTCTAAAATAATTTTTATTGGATTCAAATGGAGGATATTCCCTTATTTACATATAATTTGTCGGCAAAACCATCAGTGGATTGATGGTTGTCGACAGTTTTTTTTTTTCAAGAGTGGACAAATGTCGGCAAGTCTGTCGAGAGACTGATAGTGTCACCCCCCGGATCTGAGATATTTGATCTCGAGGACTCCAAGGTGTGACTTTCGGACCCTTTGAATGCAAAAACCAACCATAAAAGTTTAACAATCAATATGTGGAAGCTAAATCAAACCAAACCATCTAAAAAATATTCCAAGTCTATTATATCACGGACTTAATCCAAAACCTTAAATTAATCAAATCTGAAAACTCTCCTAATATTTCACAATTTAAATAACTAAAAATCTGGAAAACAGAAAATAAACAGCAACTAAGCATCTTATTCAATCTTGCGTCCTTCGCTCCAACTCATCTGCTTAACCTGTCGGACAGACAGCACACAGAGGTGTGAGTTGTTATGGCCTAGTAGAAACCATAGGTCCTATGTCTCACATTATCAACAATAATTCCATTAACACACTTCAACTTATTCTGTAAATTATTAACATGCTTTCCAATTAATCTTTCACAACCATAAACACTAAATCACAACACATGTATTAGTATTTCATTTACATCATATACATTAAGTCATAAAGCAGATATAAGTATTCCATTCTGTAGTGATCCTGACCCCAAACTTTAATTTAATGATTAAATCATATTTAATCATCTAAATGAATGTTAGGGTTTAATTGTTAGAAGATTTGCTGAATTGGTCTAAAGTGTAATTAAGTTGAATTATGGGGTAACTTTCGAATTTTTTGATAAATTCAGGAGATTTGGGCTTGGGCCCCAAGGAATAAGTCGTATAGGATCTTGGGCTGGTTGTACGGCCCAAAGAAGGGTGGTGATAATACTTTAGTCTTTTCACCTTATTTTGAATCTATTTGATGTGGTGGGAAATCCCCACTAACTCCATAATTCCTACGTACAAGGTAGTAGAAAATAACCACCATCCGGAAGAAGAAGCTTGAACCAAAGGAGGAAGAAGAAAAGAAGGTGATTGCAGAAATTTCTACAGAAGTAAGAAGAATAAGAAGAGGGAGAGGAAAATGCAACCTTTGCGAGAGCTCCTTGAGGTGGAAATTTAGAAAAATCCAATCTTGGCAAGAGGTAGGTATTTCCTTAGTTCTATGGTAAGCATGTTCATAGAGTATGATAAAGCTATAGCATAATGCATATAGGATCATGGTGTTGTATGTGGCTAAATTAAGCATGAAATCTATGAATTTTCCATGTTTGTGTGAAAATCATGTCTAAAATTGTTGAATTATGAAAATTAGGAAGAAATCTTAGTTATGGACTTTGATTCATGAGAAATTAGTAAATTTATCATGTTAATCTTCAATAGAAGTTTGGGTTTTGTTTATGGCGTGTTAACTTAGTCTATAATGGTGTAAATCATGATTTTAGTGTTTAAAATTGTCAAATTTGAGTGTATGGAAGATGGGGTACGAATCCCTAGAGAGAAAATTAATTTATGGGCTGAGATTTCCTACTCGATAGGAAGCTCAGTAGCTGTCGAGGTCACCTACCGAGCAGGGAAAACTCTCAGGTCCTACTACCGAGGCTCGGCTGCTGCCGTGGGAGTTAGTAGGAAGCTCGGCAGCTACCGAGCACCTACCGAGCTCCAAACTTCATGAAACTTCTTTAGGAGGCCCATGAGGTTATTTGTAGTGTGTGTGTGCTCTTAGTTTGTGTGCGAAGTACCTGTGTCAAGTTTTGTGCAACAAAATGTGTAATCTGCCTTCTTTTCAACATGCATTGACTGTATATAGTGTGATGTTATATGTTAATGTAATTATGAATGGTTGTATCATGACATGAGCTATGTGGTATGAAGTTCGGGTGTACTATGATCTTAGTTTGATAAATTACTGTGTGAATGGTATGTGGGTCCTACGTATATCTTCTGAATTGTATAGTATTTGAGAGTGATGCTTAAAGCACTCACTGGCTATCCTTGTGTTGTGTATGACACAAGTTGTATTCGTTAATTGTTTGTGTGAAGGTGAATTTCCTACCTAGGGTACATCCCGAAAGGAAAGAGGGCAGATTTACTGCCTAGGGTACCATCCCCTGAAAGGAAATAGGGCGGATTTTCTTCCTTAGGATTATCCCCAGAAAGGAAAGAGGGAGGATGTTTTGCCTTGGGATTGTCCCCTGAAAGGAAAGAGGGTTGCATTCTCTACCTTGGGTTGTATCCCCTAAAAGAAATGATTACTAAAAGTTACATAGTCGTACTATCACATTCCGAGGACAGAGTGTCCTAGAGGATATGTGGTCGGGATTCATAGTTAGTCTTGGCCTAACACCCTTGCATACTTGCATCATATCATACTAAAAAATGGATCACGTCATAGCATACAACACAATGCATCACATCATAGCATACAACACAATGCATCACATCATATCATATAACACAATACACATCATACACACCCACCATTCATGATGCATATCTTTCATTATTTATGGAGTTTTTGTAATAACCCAAACAAGACAATAGAAATTAACGTGTAATTAATAGGAAATTAGGGCTTAATTTAAAATTTTAGTAATTGTTTTGACTTTGACTAATTGTGATTAGTGGGATGTACAATGAGGAAACTGTGCACAGCACACACAATCTCAACTCCTAAAGTTGAAACATGTGTCTAGGATTTTGCAGTAACTTTCACTTCTCAATGAATGGCTGAGATTAAAAGACTTATAATTAGAAGGCATTCTCTAC
>JAUPMG010105165.1:13419-25954 GCA_031762675.1 Pachysandra terminalis | reverse complement strand
TGTTTGTATGCTTTAAATTGGTTAGTAGGATAGATTATGGGATTGTGCCCATATGTTTGCTGATTTGAATATATGTCGATGAAACCTTGTCTGATGCATTAATAAATGGATTTGAATTGGATGTTGCATATGGTCCTTCCGGCTATGATAGCCTAGTCTAATACCCGACATGATACCTCGGGTTTGGACTAACACATGGGACATTTGACTTGATAGCCACTTTAGCCCTATAAGAGGACCCTGTGATTGTACCCAAGCTGAGAGTGAACTTACATAGGGAGGCCTCTACAGTCTTGAGGGATGACGATTACCCAAGGATCCGGACGTTGGTGTATGCTTGGAAGATGGTAAACTATCCCAAGGTTTCGCACGTTGGTGTAAGCTTGGGAGACGGTGAGACAATGTATTATTTCTGTTGGATTGTGAATATGTATGATTCCCTGAGGGATCCGCACGTGGGTGTAAGTCTTGGCCACGGGCCCGTGATCAAAAATAAGTTGTGCCTCCTTGGTTAAAAACCCTTAAAACTATGTTGTACACATAGAATAATCCTATTCCTTAGTCCGTTCATACGGGGGATGATTTCAGGTTGCTAGAACAACCTGTGGTGCATTCAGTTTGTTAGAACACCCCGAATAGAGATTGGAATAACGTGGGAACTTACGATATTTCACCTGCCATACAGCGTTTGAATTTCACTTGCATATGCATATCTGTGTTGATATTAGTGTGAGAGACTCGTGTATGAAACACTTGGCCTAATTTCCATATAAAAATCTATGCATGTAGTTGTAAGATTACTGACCACAGAGTTATACCCTGTGAGAAGGGGAGAGAACTTTAGATTGTGTTTATTTATAGTTAATGTTCACATTGTTCACCACTTGCACATATACTGCTTATTACACATTGTACACCTTTGCACTTTTCCCATAATGTTCACTTTTCTCATTCTGGCTTCCAGCTTATGTGTGTTGTTTATATTTCAGGTTCAGGAACTTAGATGCGAAGGGAGAGACTAGATTGGGTAGCGTACTCTAGTAGAATCTCTATTATTGTAATAGACTCCTTTTTCCTAGATTTGCTTCTTTTCAGCTTAGGTAGTATTGGTTACTTATATCTTACTAGAACAGTAATTAACTTCCACTTATGTTTTGACCATTGTTATCCACTCATAAAAATACGGGGTGAAGGTTGCGAATAAATCAAAAAATCTCAGAAATTGGGTATTTCTGGTTTGGTTCGTGACAAATGTGCTACGTGATGAATTGTATGTTTAATATGATAATGAGCGAGCTAATACTCTGTGAATGATGTATTATCCATTGGGTGAAATTGTTTGAATTAGCATGTATTGTTGTACATCTATGAAAATAATTATTGTAATTTCTTTGGATTTCTCTACGGGCCCGTGGCTTATCCTTATATTGAAACAGGTAAACAGTTCGATTGAGGAGTGGATTGGGAGATGGACCTTTGCTAGAATGAATTTTGTTTTTAGATACTTAGTGAACAATGGAATGGATTTATTCTGTTTTTATTATTAACTTTGGTTTTGATCCTACATGGATGAATGAGTTGTAATAACTTAGACATGGGTTGAGTTAAGGTTTATTTATTTAAGACTTCCGGTGGTTTATTATTTAAACTCTAATTAACCATGAAAGTGGTTATGTGTTATGAATGGCTATCTGCATCCGCACGTTGGATCCAAAGGTTATTCCCTTGTGAAACCTCGAGATCCTATATCTCGAATTTACTAAACCCATAAAAGAAAACACAGTGGGCACCGTCGGTACCCACTGATACACTGGTGAGGGCACCGACATGGCCTTAAATATAAGGAAAAAAACCCTATCGGTACCCACCGGTACACCCGTGAGGGTACCGACGAAGGCAAGACTTGCAAATCTGAACCTGAGTTTGATTTTGGACTTATTTTGATTGGGAATTAGTCCCACTTGATTTGATATCGTAATAGGGTCAATGTATGACCAAATAGACCTAGACCTAATTGTACTAAAATCACATTGAGTACCACCTTGTGTTAGCTGGCTTGGGATACACATGCGTTTGAGAATTATTCTCAAGGAGTCAAGGGTGGAAGGATGGCTCTAACCCTACCTGTGAGAAACACCTGTGAGCCTCATGGTATGCCCATACCATTAATTAGACTGCTGAATTGGCCTTACTTACCTTGCACAGATAGGTGCATAGTAACTGGAACTAGTGGGTTGGAAAGTGATGTGGACTTGTATTGTTTGCATTAGTATTCGATTTACGGTCTCGAGGTTGATCCTAGTCATCAACTTGAGGTTCCATGATAATTGTAACCATCACTCATCCTTGGACTTGATCATAATTGTTATTTTCATAATCTAAACTTAGTAACTAGAAATGACATTGATTGTATAGTATTGAACACCTGGGAAACTTATGATGGCATATAATCGGATTATCCGCGTGTATGGGCGCGTGGATAGTTTCCGTTGATGATTATCATTTGGTTCCTAGTTAATAATGCATCTCATGCTAGGCTTGTGTAATTGTTAAGTGTGCCTGGGAGGTTGTGAATATGGTGGGTGGAATCCCTTGAGTGTTATACACTCTAAAACTAGCATTTGGTTGGAATTCCTAAATTGCATTATGGTGTCCTTCACCATGGGTTAGCGCTTGAAATGAGGAGGGGACATCCGGCTATTCCTAGTGGCCTATACCCAAAATTTGTTATTATATTGAAGCTGAATAAATGAAGGGTACTTATCCGATTACATGAGTTTAATTCATCATCTCATATCATCCTTGCATTCTTGTTTGAGCATCTCATTTTAGAGTAGCTGCATGTTACCATATCATATTGCACATCATTTATCATCCCGTAACTTATCATTGTTAGAATCTGGTTTATCTTGTACTATGGAACTCGAATTTTTTTGAATATCATACTTATAATATCTTATGAGGATGGACAACAGATATGGTCTTACTAGGCATTCCAAGATCACACAACTTATTATGTTGCAGGTTTAGGTGGAATGGGAGCCGTCATGGATGTGATGCTGATTCGCTTAGAGGTAGCACCTACTTCCAGGTGGATACAGTTGGAGTATACTTGTGGTTTGATATGGAAATCCGCGTTCCAACAATGGAACCCAAAGGTTGCACCTTCAGATCAGTACCTCCCGCATAAGGATTCGTGCTTCCGGTTTTGTGGCGTGATAGGCTCGAATACCGGTAAAGCCTACAACAATCCTGCTAATCTCATGTGCTCTGCCTTAACCTGCTGACAAGTGAGGCATCATGCTACAAACTGAGCAATCTCCCTCTTCATATCTGTCCACCAAAAAAATTTCTGCAAGTCACGATACATCTTAGTACCCCTAGGATGTTCAGAGTACCACGACCTGACTCCTCAAGAATCTCCCTCCTGGTCTCATGATCATCTCGCACACAAAGACGACCTCTGAATCTAATCAATCCATCTGCACGCACTGCTCAATCTGGCTTCTCATCGTCTGCTGCTAATAACTGAAGCCCCTGATTATATTTTTGTCTAGTCGCAATACAATTCTCCAGAGAAGGCTTGGCAACTAAACTGAAAAGAAAACCTTTCTCTTGCTAATCTACTGGTTGTACTCTCAAATCAGATTAAGTCTCATGCAGGCTCCACTCCTGATGCATCAACTGAGCTAACACTCCTCCTGGTCTACGACTCAATGCATCTTCTACAACATTTGCCTTCCCAGGATGATAATGAAGGGTAGAGATGTAGTCATTCACCAACTCCAACCATCTCCTCTGGCGCATGTTCAGATCCTTTTAAGTAAAGATATACTTTAGACTCTTGTCGTCTAAAAATAACTCAAACTCGTCTCCATCAAGATAGTGTTTCCACAGCTTCAACGCAAGAACCATGAGTAGGATAATTACGCTCATAATTCTTAAGCTACCGTGATGCATAAGACACTACTCGTCTGTCGTGCATCAAAACTACACCCAAACCTTGCAATGATGCATCAGTGTACACTTTCATTTTCATCCCACTGATAGTAATCACTAACACTGGCGCAGATGTTAATCTCTTCTTCAGTTCCTCAAATGCCAATTCACACTGCTCATCCCAATCATATCTCACATCCTTCCTAGTCAAACGGGTCAATGGTGATTCAATCTTCGAGAAACATTCTATGAATCTCCAATAATAGCCAGCTAGACCAAGGAAACTTCTGGTCTCTAATGCGTTCTTCGGCCTCTCGCAACCATGAACCGCATCCACCATCACTGAATCTACAAAAATATCGCTCATGGATACCACGTGACTTAGGAATTTAACCTCATCTCTCCAAAAATCGCACTTCTCAAGCTTAGCAAATAACTAGTGATCATGAAGTGTTTGCAGTGCAATCCTGAGGTGCTCCTCATGCTCCTCCCTATACCTCAAGTAAATCAGAATATCATCCACAAAGATAACAATAAACCGATCTAAGTAAGGTCTAAACACCTATGCATCAGATCCGTGAAAGCTTCAGGTACATTTGTCAACCCAAATGGCATAACCACAAACTCGTAATGTCCAAAACAAGTACAAAATGCCGTCTTCTGGATATCCTCATCCTTAATCCACAATTAGTGGTATCCCGATCTCAAATCAATCCTGGGCCCCTCCCAACTGATCAAACAAGTCATCAATCCTAAGCAGTGGGTATTTGTTCTTCACAGTCACCAGGTTCAACTGCCTATAATCAACACAAAGACGAAGAGACCCATCATCTTCTTCACAAACAACACAAATGCACCCCCACGGAGATGTACTCAGCCTGATTAAATCAAGTAATAATAGTCTATCTAACTACTCCTTCAACTCTCGTAACTATATCGGAGCCATCTGATAAGTCACCAAAGATATAGGAGATGTATCCAGCATCAACTCTATGCAGAAGGCTACCTCCCTTCTCGGTGGCAAACCGGGAATCTCTTGGAATAATGCACTATAATCCCGGACTGTGGGAATCTCTTCCAAGGACAACTTTCCCACATCCACTACACACAGAAAATCCATCTAGTCTTTCTGAGTCCCAAGGAAAGTCAGACATCTACCTCCAGGAAGATCGAACACTACATACTTCTCAAAACAATTCACCTTGACATGATAGGAAGCAAGCCAATCCATACCGAGGATCACGTCGACGTCGGTCATGTCTAAAACTACAAGGTCAACCTCCAGATTTAGGTCACCTACTCTAACCACACAAGAACAAAACACTCGGTGTAGAGTAGCAATCCCTCCCACTAGATTGACCACACACAAAGGACTCTCCCAACAACTGGGCTGAAGTCCCAAAAACAACATAAAACTACTAGCTATGAATGAATGCGATGCTCTCGAATTGAATAAACTATATGCCGGGGTATGGAATATGTGTAGAGTACCTTCCACAACTGCGTTCGACGCACAACTGTCTCTGGGAGCTGAAGTCTCTGCCATGGCGTTAGCCCTGCCTCTCTACACTAGCCGAGATGGAACTGGTCTATGGCCATCGGTCCTTGTGGCTCTCTGCACTAACTCTGAATATGACCCTGCTTGCCACAGTTGAAACACACTTTCGGTCCATGTTGTTGGCAGAACTACTATTACTAGGGTGGCAATGGCTATCTCGGTACGATAGGTCCAACTTGAACTGCTGGATCAACTGGCGGTGCTCTGGCTGGTCTAGCCTCAAGCCTATAGCGTCGATCTGCATTCGACCTCTGCTTATATGGCTCATATCTGTCTTTATCTTATCTGGTCTGCTCCCTCTGTTGGGTCGTCCTATCACTATCCCTCTCCACATGACGAGCACACTCTAGAACTTCAGAATAGGTTTGGAGTCTAAGTGAAACAACCTTAGACCATATAACAAGTATCAACCCCTCCTCGAACTTAACAGCTTTATCTGCTTCGTCCGCAATAATATGTGGTGCAAACCTCGACATCATGGAAAACCAGCCCTCGTACTGTGCCATAGAGAGTGTACCCTGCTCCAGCCTCATGAATTGAGATGCCATCTGCCGTCTGTAGCTACTAAGGAAATACATCTCTAGGAACTAACGTCTAACCTCCTCCCAATCCAAACGCGCTGCTACATTCCTCTCTACCATGTCCCACCAATGGAGTGCCTCGCCCTTCAGCATGAATATGGCTAAAGACACTCTCTACATGTCGAGAAAACAGCCATGGTCCTGAACATCCTCTCAAAGTCCAGTAGCCAATCCTGAGCCTGAAGCGGTTCACCCTGACCCCCAAATGTAGGCAGGGTAAGTTTCTTGAACTTTTCCAGCCAGACAATTGGAGTCCTTACTACACCTCTCTAATCAACTCTTGTCTGTCTCTCCATGTGATCTCTCTGCATGGCCGCCATGTCCCCAAGTATCTGATACACACTGGCTAACTACGGGTAGGCATTAGCTCTAACCCCAAATGCAGATCCCTCTCTCGTAGTTGTTCTTCTCCTTCCATCCATCTACATACCCAAATAAAAATATTAAATCACCTAATCACTTCCTCACTTCTAAAAGTCATATAATTAAATAATTATTCAATCAATAATCAAGCATGTTATCACCCAGCAATCAGCAAACAATTTCTAATTCAAGTTTCTATGTTTCTCCTTCCAAACTTTAGATTTCTAAAAGATTGGCTAAGTTCACTAGTCTTCTAATCCTAGACAAACATAGACGAAATTAAGGCTCTGATACCAATCTGTCACACCCCAAATCCGCAGCACAAATCCCTATGCGGGAAACAAGAATCACAAGGTGAGACCTTCGGGTTCCAACCACGGAACGCGCATACCAACGTAACGTTCTAGAATAAAATCAACAATTTATTCCAAATTAACAGAATGCGGAAGTTATGATCGTACAATTGTTTGACTTCATATGAGTCACCCAAAATTTAAATAAAAACACTTAATCTATTACAAACAACATAAATTGTTAATCATAAAAACGACAAATGTTCTTCAAATTCAATCAAAGCAACAACCCAAAAACTGCATCTCATCTTCACACCCATTTTCTCCTGGAAACTATCAACCTACAACACGAAAGTTGCGTGAGCTTGGAATGCCCAGTAAGTGATCTATATATTCAACAACCCCATTGAACAGAGGTAGAATAATCAAAAAAAAAATATGGCAATAAATAATGAGATTAACGTAAGAGAAGACAAAACATAAATAAAGTATATGAATGCAATGCAAATGCCATGAGGATGCATCATTCAAATGTACTAAAATGTTATGCTCATATCAATAAATACAAATGACCAATGGAATGATATGACTAAGTTAATGCTTCATGTTAAGTAGCCTTTATGTTAACTTCATTATCATCTTTAAATTCGGGAACTAGTCACCAGACTAGTTGGATACCTCTCTCTTCATTTGGGGTGTTCACCTCAACCCCGTTCTTATAACCTATGGTACAAAGGCAACCTGACTGGATTTAATGGGGATTTCAACACAAGGTACAATACAACCTCATGATGACTAGATTTTTGGGACTGTCAACCCAAGGTACAATACATCCTCTATAGATCCATAACTTGTCCAGTTGTCATTTCACACTCATAGAATCCCCAGAGATAAACTCCTTCAGAAACTATCTGAGCGCCCATACCCACGGATAATCTGCTGGAAGTCATCACTAGTATTCTACTCATAATAAATCCCCCAAAATACCAATGATTGTATTGGTTCAGCACAATCGATCCAAGTCATGACTAATTCCATAGTCCAAAACTACTCATCATAATTCCCAGAACCAATCCAGATTTCTATTTTACTCATATTCTCGTGTTACACGCACAGGTTTACGCGTCGGGACGTAACCAGACATAGTATATAATTTAATATAAATAAATACATCAAATTATTCCTGGCTCGGTCCAGGTAATTATTTCGTTAAAAATATTAAATTTAACGATAGTGTTTTCCCAGCTCAGGAACGGTCCAGATAATTATACAGAAACTTTTCGTTGATAATGACGGGCATTTCCCTCACCGGGAATCGTCCAAATACTGTTGATCGGTAAAATGGTAGATAATCGACATTTAAGCACATTTAGGCCGATTGAGCCGATGATCACTTGATTTCAGTCAAATTTGATGTGGATAAGGTCTTCTAGGTCCGGGTCATTCCAACCGCTCACCTAAACCAGAAAACCGACCGTACAAAAGGCGCTATGTCAATCCAACAAGGAAAAATGCGAGAAAACAATATTAAAACACGATTTAAATGTTTCGGCCAATGCGCCTACGTCCATGGGTTTCCCTTTGGACGTTTTCCATCTCACAAAATATAAAGATTTACATCATGAAAAATGTTACAAGATCTGAGAATAAGAGGGGAGAAAAGAACAAAAGGAAAATCTCCTTCTTCTTCTCTGTTTTCCATGGTCCAGAGACCCTCCCTCTATGTCTCTTCTTCTTCCTTCAGTCCTAAGTCCTCCTTCTTTGCCTCTACTCCCACTCCTTTTAAAGACTTGACGAGACCCCCCCCTTTTTTCTCGGAAAAGGAGGTCAGGCTTTATGAGAGTCCCAAGGTCTGTTCTTTTGAAAGACTTGACAAGACATCCCTTGTCCTATCACATCACAATAAAAAGGTAAATATTGAGCAATAAATGCGAGGTGTCGTGAACAGTGCTGTGAACAGTGTCCCGGGGGTTGGCATGAACAGTCCCGTGAACAGTACCCCGGGGTTCGGCATGAACAGTGTTCGTGAACAGTGTCCACATACCCAAAACTGGTCCAAAAAGCACTATGATGTGTTACAAATAAAGGGGTGCCATGTGTGCTACCAATGATATGGTGCCACATATATGCATACAAAACCGGGGTCATCAGTACCGATCCATGTACTCATGCACATAACTCTGGTACTCATCCTCAGCAATGTTAACCAAGACCTCTATGTCAAATGCATGTTGATGCATCAAATAGATTGATGCATTAACATGCATTTTCAACTTAATAGAACTAGATTTATGCAAAGTAAAGCAATTTAAAAACAAAAAATATGAGATGCTATACCTTCAAAAAATCCTCTACTTCAAAAATGATGCTTCAATCCTCCACTTCCCTTGTTAACTTTTATATGATTTGTGTCATGGGGCCTTTAAATTTGATCTTCTAAAGCAACTCTTGAATAAATGCAAATAATAATAATAATAATAATAAATAAATAAATAAAATTGGGCTTAGAATGGAAGAATGTCGACCTTATCGCCCATTCTAATGAAGGGAATCTCAAATTCTTGCCGAAATTGGCGAGATGTCGAAATATTAGGGATATATCGTACAATATCTTGCCAATATCGGCATAAAAGAGATTTTACTCCAGAGATATTATCTCCATGGGGGAGAAAACAAAATTTCGATAAAATTTCACCAATATTTTAAACACTACTATCTACATATCAGGAGTTTGGAAGGATGTCTATATAAGAGATTATCCATGGGTGGCGGTTGTGGCATTCTCATACTAAAGAGGTCAAGGACTAGTGTGACTTGGAAGGCCGCACCAATGGGGATTGATTATCAAGCTCGATTTTGATGGATGTATGCTTGGAAATGGCAGGATGTCTGGGAACAATGGAGTGTTCAGAGATCACATAGGGAGTATTATTCACACTTTTTTCAGGCCAATTGGTGAGGGGAATGCGATCAAAGCTCAGTTACTAGTATTATTGATGGGTTTGCAAGAGGCACGATGGCAAGGGTACCAAACATTTTTTTATGAAAAACTAAACTTTTATTAAGAAAGAAAAGAACAATATACAAAGAAGGCTACCCAAGACTAGTAGCCGAATGGAACAAGAAAAAGAAAAAAAAAATCCTTATGGGAGTATGCCCAACCCACCAAGTGATCTTGGGTCCACACTTAAGGCTGCTTTAGAGCCTGTTAAGGATATTTCATTGAATGACCAAGGGTTTTTGGAGATTCTGATGAGCAAAATAGCAGAAGCCAAGGATTCGACTCTCAGCATCATCACGGCAACGAAGGAGTTGATTGCTCAGGTCCGTTGCGTCGAGGACTACTCCAAGGTTTTATGCAAGAGGGTTTCATGTTTGGAACCATGATTGAGCATGGGTCGGATGGGGTTGGATCCCCTTGTTGGCTCCAAAGTTTCTGAGAAAAGTCATGATCGTGGGAAAGATGTGGTGGGTGTGGACAGTGAGGGTGCTAATCCTATCGTTTATGCAAGAAGAAGCCCTCTCATGGCGGAAAAGGTTACTAAACCCTTTTGAAAGAAAGAGAAGGCGTCAGAGGTGGAGGTGGAGGTTAAGGGAAATGCGATGTTGGTGATGGCAGATCCTATTACCGTATCCGGGATTGAAGCTGATACGTCGTGTGCAATCCCGAAAGCAAGTCAGTCCTTTGAATAGTGTTTCAAATTATTAGGAGCTGGGTGTCGGTTCAATTCGTCTTCTCGTTCCCCCTCTTCTAATCACAGTTGGCCTCAGTCAGGTATGTCGCATAAATCTTTACATAAGACAAGGTCTCTTCCTTATGTTGTTGAATCCTTTTTTGCTAACGACCATCTTGCAGAACAAAATGGCCCGTTACGTGTGGAATCGCTAGTAAGCCATAGGATAGGAAAGGCTAGTTTGGTTAGCCATTGTGTTACCCAGGAATTGGTTACCAGTGGGGCAGGTGCTTGTAGTGGTGAGGCTGAAGTTGATGTTCTGCGTGAAGGCATGATGAGGGAGGCTCGAGAGGAGGGAGGATGGGAGAATGTGGTACAGTTTGCGTCCGGTGTATTAGAAAAGGTATGTGTTGGGTCTGGAAAGGAGGTGCCAGTTAAAGTTTTTAGGTTTAGAAACATGGGTGAATCAGGTGTCCTCGATGAAGATAATTAGTAGGAACATTAGGGGTTTAAGGCGGGTAGAAAAAAGGCGTGTTGTAAAGGAGAGAGGCGGTTAAAGTTTTTAGGTTTAGAAACATGGGTGAGTCGGGTGTCCTCGATGAAGATAATTAGTTGGAACATTACGGGTTTAGGGCGGGTAGAAAAAAGGCATGCCGTGAAAGATATGTGTGTACGAGTCAAACCTGATATTTTAGTGGTGCTCGAAACAAAAAAAGAAATGGTTAATGTAGGTCTTATGAGGAAGCTTTGGGCCGACAAAGGCGGGTGTTGGGAGCATAGTGTTTAAACTCGGAATTTGGCTTGGGATCGGCCGAGACGGACCGGCTGCAATTAATAAAAAAAAAACCTTGGATCGTTCCGATCCCGAGATGGATCGGAACGATCCAAAGGATTTGGTGGTTTTCTTGGATCAAGACCAACTCGGGGATCGTCCCCTTCCGATCCCTTACACCATGGTTGGGAGTTCTTGCCCTCCATAGGGGCTTCAGGTGGTATCTTGATTATATGGGATATAGTGTCAGTATCGGGAGTGGTCGTGGTTAGAGGGAGATTGTCCTCGTCTAAGGGGGTTAAGAGTGTCTTGTGTTGCTTTGAAATGGTGTCAAGAATGAAGGTCAATCTGGATAAGAGTACGATCTCCGGGATTCATGTCGGCGAGAAGGTGTTGGCGGATTGTGTTGAGACACTTGGGTGCGGTTTAGGGTCCTGGCCGTTGTCCTATTTGAGGATGCCCTTGGGTGGAAATCCTAAATCTCTAGCTTTTTGGGATCCGGTTCTTAAAAGGATTGAGAAGAGGCTGGCCATTTGGAAAAGGAATTACTTGTCTTTGAGTGGCAGAATTACTCTCATTCGTGCGTCTTTGGCAAATCTTCTAGTATATTATATGTCGGTCTATAGGATGCCTCATGTGGTGGCCCTCTCAACGAGAAAGCCCAACGTAGTTTTTTGTGGGAAGGGAATGGTGGTAGGAAAGACCATCTGGTCAAGTGGGATGTTGTGTGTAAGGCCAGGGAGAATGGTGGTCTTAACCTGGGTAACACTCTGGCTCGTAACTCGTCTCTTCTTGCTAAATAGCTTTGGTGTTTCTACTATGAGAAGGATCATTTGTGGTGAGATCATCGCAAGCAAGTATGGCATTCACACGAACGGAAGCGATTTGAGATTAAATGCGAGGATTTATGCGGCTAGCCTGTGGAGGTATATTATTGCTCTTGCCCCCCTTCTTTTTTGTCTGTGGTCAGGTGGTCGGTGGGGTATGGTGCCTCCGTTTTCTTCTAGCAGGACCTGTGGCTGGGTGAGGTTCCTCTTTTCATTCATTTTCCTAGACTTTTCCGAGTCGCTTTTGTCCAGTCTTCCTTTGTGGGAAAGGTGTTGTCTTGGTCTGAGTCGGGTCTTGTTTGGAAACTTCCTCTTCGTAGGAATGTGAGGGAGTCTAATTGCGCTGAGTTGTGTTCCCTTATTGAGGCCGTTGGGGAGGTCCGTGTCTTATCTGATCAAATGGATCATTTACTTTGGTCTCCTGATCCTAGAGGGGTGTTTTCTTGTCAGTCGTTTTCGCCCGGATAGAGTCAGGACCCCTTTTCCTTTCCCGGTCCGATCTTTGTGGTGGGGGGGGGGGGGGGGGCG
>JAUPMG010105165.1:0-13409 GCA_031762675.1 Pachysandra terminalis | reverse complement strand
TTCCTCCTTGAGTCGAGGCTTTTTCATGGACTGCACTATTATATCAGATTAACACGGCGGATATGCTTCAAAGAAGGAGGAGGTATATGGTTTTGTCTCCTTACATGTGTTTCTTGTGCCGAGCGCAGGAGAATTCTATCAATCATATCTTCATCTATTGTCCTTTGGCCACAGCGATCTAGGATTTCTTACTCCAAAGTATTGGGAGGATGTGGGTGATGCCGGAGGGTAATGGTCAATTATTGGCACAGTGGCGACTACTGGGTTTAGGTGCTCAGGGTCGGATTCTATTCCGTCTAGTGTTCCACACTGTTTTGTGGCATATATGGAAAGAGAGAAACTAGAGGATCTTTCATGATGCCTCGTCCTCTATGGGGAGTGTGTGTGTGAGGGGATCATGACCTCGGTGGCGTCCTAAGCTTCCGTCAAGAGTCAGTTTGTGGGATTATGGGTTCTGGACATCATGACCGAGTAGCGGACGATTTCTTTGTCCTAGCTTCGAGTTACCTCGCTCTTCGCGGTTGTTGTTGTTTTGATTTCCTTACGTGTCCTTTGGGGCTTATTTTCGGTCTTTTTCGTTCTTCTTTGATGTTTCCTTTTCTTCAATGTTTTGCTCCATTGCTTTTAGCACTTTGCTAAAACATTGGTTGCTGTACTTTTTTCCTCTCATCTATATATACTTTCATAATTTATCAAAAAAAGTAAGATAGTTAAGGGGTTAACATCTCCACAAAAGGAATAACCTTAAACATGGACTCTCTACCCACCCTCTCCTAGCAAGACTATCGTCATCCCAATGGCCAATCTAAGTACACGGGAGAATGAGACATCATTCCATCTGCTAAGACCAAAGCACCCTGACAGAATGCACAAATCTTCAAGAGTATGAGTGACGTCCGGTAAGCCAAGAGATCACCACTACTGAAGTCTGAATCCTCCTCCACCTCAAGGTTGCCAATCCCATGCAACTTCCTCTCTCAATCCAATCAGCACAAACAGTATCTCGACTCTCACTGCATCCCCCCTCTCAAATGGGATGATAAGAAATGCATGAATGATCAATGATCTGACACGTCGCAGCCCTAAAAACATCTTTGATACCTGATGAACCGGGGTACCCTAAGGAATATCCATCAAAATTGAGCTTTGTAAACCCCGTCAAAGGGACAACCAGCTCATAAAACGAGAGTAATGCACCAAATGCAAGAAAGCAACCGACTTCCAATCTCTAACAACCTCTTGCACTGTCATACTCCAAACTCTGGATGGGTGTTGAATCTGCTAACGTAAGAAGCCACTAATACCATGCGTGCATCAACACTGATTGAGAACATCCGCTCATACCGAAACGTCATATTTCACTCAAACCAAAAAGACCAGAGCTTAGCAAAAACACACTCTATAAAACAACCTCCTCTCCTTGAGAGCTGGGAATCTCCACTGGAAAAAACAGAGGTCTGATATCTCCTAGTAAGACCCAAACCACCTCTATCAACCTCAAAAGCTCCTCCCACTAGTCAATATATAATATATAAACAAATGCTCCACTAACTCACCATCCCTCATGCACATAGAACACATCTTGAGTGAGAAGGCCTAACACGATCTTCTCCGCTGCAACATATCCATAATATCAATCCTATAAAGCATGGAAGTCCATATGAAAGCCTTGACTCTATGAGGAATCACTGGTATAAGGAACAAGTGTGGAAATATCCTTAAGCAAAATTTGGAAGAAAGAACACGAGCAAAACACCCTCCATGATCAGGATTCCATACCCATCTATCAGAGGAAGAAGGGTCAACGAAGACATCCTGCTAGTAAGCGCTAAAGATTACAAACTCACTACATCAGCTGGGCCAAGGTCGCTTCTAAAAGCCAGATTCCAAACCAAGCCGTGTGAAGATCAGGATAGCACTTTAACTAACTTAACCTCCCTGGAGGAGGCAGCAAGGGTACCAGAACTTGGAGGTCAAGGGAGACTTGTTCATAGATATCTCTTGGATTCTAGGGAACATAAAATGCTATAGGAGGCTTAGACATTTTGTTTGCTTGGCAAAGCTTTTGGCTACTTTTCGAACATCTCGTTCTTTCATGTGCCAAGATTCGCCAATGAGGTCAGAGATAGATTGGCCAAGAGCAGTGCTAAAAGAGCAGATATATTATGTGGGCTACCTTTGGAGGAGATGCTCTACGAGAATAAGACAGCATTTGATGTTTGTTTTGCTTCCTTTTTCCTTGAGGGATTATGTTGTCAGTTGATTTTCTCTATATAACCTAATTTTACTCTTCTCTAATACCTAATAAAATCTTCATTATTCATCCAAAAAAAAAAATTTACATGCTTTCTCTAGATTGAAAAAAAAAACTATATGAAGATTTCTCTCTAAACTTCTTCACTAATTGTCTAAGTACCAAGGAAGCCAATGGTAGACCTTCCTGGCATAAAACCAAAATGATTTTTTACCCTCAGATTATTTTTCTTAATATTGAATCTATCTCTCTTTCCATAATTCCATGGTGAGACTAATAATCTATATACAATGAGTTGTAATACTCAATATTGAAGTTGCCATAACTGAATCACCCAACAAGGTCATATAGTCCCGTTAGAGCTAGCAGCTTTTCAAACAAAATTAATGAAGTGTGAGAATAATTCCAATGAATATCTTTATCAAGCTGACACATCAGACCTGCCCAGCTTACATGTGATACTCTTGAGAATGATCAAGAATTCTCAATTTAACTAGTCATCAGATTCAGTTTGCATCATATGTGATCAGAAATTTCACATGCCAGAGGGCTTTGACAATACTCGTACTTCAATTTTAATATCTGAAAACATACAATAGCCAGATTCCTCTATCCAAGTTTCTATTATGATTTCTCTCCTTCATGAGTTTCATTTCAGTTCTGCATTCCTCCAACAATCCCAAACTTAAGAAATGCCGGTAATTCAATTTCACTTTTTTAAGTACCAAGTTCAATGCTTGCCTCGGTGACACTGGATGTCAAATACCGATGCTCAAGAGAGCCAGGATTTAAGCAGTGCACTAAGAACTATTAAAAGTAGCTGAAAGTTAAGTACTAGCAGTTTTCTCACAGGAAGAATTGATCAGGAGCAGAACGAAATCATACTCCTAATTCTCATTTATAAATTTCAAATTTAAACTAAGTAGACACCCTTGGACTTTGCACCTGACAACTATGTTACAGTTGCAGCAACAGTTTATATTAATTAGACTATCTGTGCCAATTAAAATAAGATTGCAGTCATAACAAAAAAAAAATCCACATACATGAACCAAGTTTCTCAATGGTGCAATGCACCACAAATAAATGGCCAACAATGAAAATTGAAGATTAATCTTTTCGAGGGATTCTTGTAATCAAAGCATCAGCCATTACCACCAAGCTACTCATGTATTTCTAATGAAAATTTTCAGAAACAAAGTGACCAACCTGTTGTTCTGCAACGCTGTTATTAAAGCTGCCCACATCACTTGCTGCCAAAGAAACACAAGTTAGGTATCCTCCTAGATTTATTGTATCGGCATTGCAAGCTTCTTATAGTTTTGGTTGCAAAGACATAAAAGTACATAATCCTCTGAGTATTACAGATATTAAGACTATTATCAGTTCTTCAGAGAGCTATATTAATAATAGCTATGTCTTCATAAAATAATAATAATAATAATAATAATAATAATAATAATAATAATAAAAAGAATATGGTGAGATTACAAAAAGGAAACTGATCTTTAAAAAAAAAAAACTGTAAAATTCACTAGAAGAAGAGTACTAAGCAAAACAGCAAAAAATCAACAAGAAATCACTCTAAAGACTCGCATTCAGAAACTCGTATCTCATTCACAATTAATCCACAAACCTGAAGTTCAAAATCAGTCCTAATCCTATTAAAATTGATTTCAATACTAACCAAAATCAGATGAAAACCTTAAATCCAAAGCCCTAGCTGATCCAGCATGTAGAAAGAACAACATAACACAAAATGCAAAACCAGAAACAAAGTAATAAGACTCAAATACCTCCAGTCTGCTCATTCTCCGTAAATTCCTTCTCCAAAGCCCGATCAATCATCTCAGCGAAGCTATCCTCCCTCGATCTAGAGCGCGAATCATTCAACTTCGTCACATTGCTCTCCTCCCACTGATCCAAGTCAGTCGCGAGGAGAGAAAGCGAGAGAGAAGGAAGTGAACCGAAGCAGAGAAGAGCAAGAACGAAGAAGAGCAAGAGGAGAAACTCAGAGGAAGATCTCCTCATTGCAGAAACGAAGAACGATAGCAGCAAGTTAAGTGCGCACGATACGCAGCAGAGGAGCGCAAGTTAGGAGTGTCTGCGTGTGTTGGCGTGTCGTTGTTCACAAATAGACGTGAGAGAGAGAGAGAGGTGCGTAAAGTTACCGCGGTTGAAGTTAGTTAACCGGGGCTTCACAAGTCATCGATCTTAAGCTCTTCATTTATATATTATTTACAGCTCTCGATGGCATTTTCGTCCATTTTCGAGGTACTTACCTGGGTTCGGTATAAAAGCGTCGGTCTCATGAAGCAACGACTGACGAGAATATTACATAATCCGCCCCTTTGCCGCCCAAAAAGGGGTAAATTATACAAAACCCCCACTTTAAGTTAGAAAAACTACAGATACTTCCCTCTAATGTCTTTAAAATGACATTGACCTCCTCTCAAATTTTGTTGCTTGTAATGGTTACCATTCTCAAATCATATGAGATATGAGGGTAGGTATCCATAATTCTTAAATGTAAAGTTTAAATTATTGATTTATACATTAAGCAATAAATTACTTTCTTATTTCTTAAATTCTAAAGCGTCTCGTAACTTTCAAAAATTTTGAAGGATGTAAGGTGACATCGGACTGACGACTAATGACCATCTCTAAAAACCGACAACTGGCGAGTATCCCTAGAAACTCATCATTTGTAATGAGAATGCGAATGTTACCCCCATGCTTTTTTACGGATTGGATATTGGAAAAAACATCGATCAATTTACAATTTTAATCGTATTTAATAACAATTTATGATATGCTTTTTGATTTGTTAGATATTAGGAAAAATGTTAACCAACTCACGATTTTAAATATGTTTAGTAACAATTTATGAATAGAATTATAAATAAACAATTGTTTTGCTTTTTTTTTTTTATCAAACCTATTTTTTTGCTTTTCAACACAAAATAAATAGCTTACCAAACAGTTTTACATCAAAAGATCTTATAAAAAGATGCTTATTTTTTTTTTCACTTTCCAAGCTCAGCCTGGATTTGTGAACCGAGCTGAGCCTGAAACTGAGGAAAACTAGCTCAACTTGTTTGATATACCTAACGATTGTACAAATAGCAGCAAGTTTAGTGTTCAATGCCGTATCACTTTCTTTGCGATTTTAGAATGACCCACGACTTGACTTCATCTTCCACCTAACCCCTTTTGATTCATAAAGCCAGAGCATATTGAAGGCCAGTTTGAAGGGCTCAGGCTTCAGCTACAATGCTGATCTGTTTCTGCAAGAAAATTAAAAGCTTCAATGGTAGTATCTGATCTGACCAACCCTCCTTCCACAGCCAGAATTATTTATCAGCTATTGCAGGAATGCGTTGGGGTGTAGCTAAAGAGTGGTTACAGGCATTTGTATTAGCTTCAAGAAACTTTTGAATCTTGCACCAAAACTGATTGTTAAATACAAATTTTCTGCTTGTGTAGATCATTAGAGGTATTGGTGATGTCGGATTTGTCATCAGCTTCGAGCTGCTTTGAACTACTTAATTATGAATAAATAGTTGAAACTGCTCTCTTGTCGATTGTTTTGACTTCCCCATTTTGGATTAAATAAGGTCTTCTGAGACAGATTTTTAACCCTTGAGATGCTAGATGATGAGTATGCATAATACATGTGATGACATATGCTATGTGGAACTTACATGTGCTACAACTTGAATGCCACGAGTCATTCTCATGTTATACAAACATCTGAAGAACAAGGCAAACTAAAGGTGAAGTGATTCAATCAAATGCGCTAATGTGGTACCATTCATGTGGAAACTAGGAGGCCGTCGTGTTGTTGCTCATACATCTCATACATCTTACATACACACCAGAGTGCACATATTTTAGGGTTTAGTCAGGACAAGAGCTATGACAAAGAAAAATAGTACCCACGTCCAACACTAAAATTCCAGTACTAGTTATCTACAAACTTGTAATATTGAGTGTTTGTCTAGATAATCATTCAAACAAGCCAAAATAGGTAAATTGCATTGCTGGCCTGCCTTAATCCTTTAAAATTATCTTGATCATAGTAAAGTCGATAATCAATCCCGCTAGAAACCGCTGAAGATGCTATCATTTTGCTAACGCCCTTCTCTCCTAGGGTTTCCTCATTTTGGACCTTGCGTATCTGAATTACCCAAGTTGAGAAAACAAAACTCGGTTGTAGAACCACAAGCAAATGCAAATTGATTGGAATATATGCATTTTGGAGGAGAGAACATAAATGATTCACATAAATTGGTAAGGATACTCTAAGTGCAAGCCACCGCGGTCTGAAGATGGTAGGATGCTGCCTTTAAGAGCATGCATAGCTTCAGTTGCTTGTTCAATGTTCTGCAAAGAGGGAAAATCTATTATGGTCATAAATCCAAGTAATATCTGCGGAACGATCACAGTAGTGTATTTCATGTCCGCTAGGGGGAATAATGGAAATAGCATATATCCAGACCTACATCCTTTTATTTATTTATTTATTTTTTTAAATATATTTCTTTCTTTCTTTCTTTTTATTTTTTATTTTTCTGAAATCCCTTTATCTGAATATAAGGCTATGTCTGCTTCCAGACGTCGTACTGTCACACTAATCATAGAATCCTCGAGTTTGAGACAAAAAGAGAAGAATTCTATCTCCTTTTAACATTCTTTGCTTAAATGACCCAAGATACTGAGATAAATTTGTTCATGCTAAACTTGGAAGTAACCCCAAGGTCATGCAGGAAACCAGGATACATCTTTTACGTATCTCTGTTAATACTCTTCCATCAACTTTTGTCCCAAATAACCTCTACATGGATCCCAACTTGGGATCAATCATCAAGCAACACATGACATGCATGCTCTCTGTGTCTGTGAATCAAAAAAATATTAATACTTCTTATTTGCTGTAATCCGTGGTTCAAAATTCACAATATATCATGCCACATCACTCGATATATAGCCAATCTAAAGGGTGATATGAAAACCTCACTTAAATAAAATAAGCACAAACACACACAAAACTTCCAAAAATATCACAAAACTTTTTCGTAATCCTTAAATATTTTTACAAATATCGACTCAAAATGGGAAGAAATATTGACTAAAACTCCCCATTTCAGTGATAGATCATTCAAAATCCTTGAAAACCACAGTTTTTCCCTTAGGCTAGTTACATCATTTGACAATTTTAAACAAGTGTATTTCGAACCAAAGTCAATTTCGGGGGATTTGAAGAGATCGACTGTTGTTTTCGAACCAAAATCATGAAGAACGCATCCAATGTACATTTGATTTTGTTTTTAGTTCTTTTTTACATTTTTCAAAAGTTGTTCACAAATAAGATGAAATGCTTGCAAATTCACTAGTGTCAGGATCCACGTGTATTTCACCAATAAAAATTGCATTAAATGAATTGAAATCCCTTTAAGGAAACCTTATTTCTTGAGTTTTCCACCTATATTATAAGTTAATTATATATATATATATATATATATATATATATGTGTGTGTGTGTGTGTGTGTGTGTGTGTGTGTGTGTGTATCACGAAATCCAGCCTACAGATAGTTTTTATATTTTTTAGAAATTCTTATTTTAATTATTTTTATAAAAATATCTATAAAAATAAATGTAAGGGATATTCCACTGATAAAGCATTAGATATTTTGGTATAAAATAATGATCACTTTGGTAAACCTCTTACATATAGTATACAACAACAAAATGCTTTATTCCAATCCCAATCTGTCAAAAACCATATTTTTAGTCAGTTTATGAGTATTCAAATCCTTTTGGACTGACTCCATCCAAGTTCCTCTCACAAAGTTTTCATTTGAAAACACAGATATGTGAATTGAATTTGAAAATATATGTAAATTATGCATGTGAAATGGACTGGTTACATAACCAAAACCTAATGTTTTGCCAGTATAAAGGAAAACTAATATAATAAATGTAAGCTTTAAGAAAATTTAAAATATCTACATCTATGTCTAGAGCTATCGCCTATCGGTTTCATCGTGCCCAGTCCTAGACATCCTACTACTATAGCGATTCATACAAATCCGGATACAAATATGGGAAACAGAGTTATGGATATGAATATAAATAAACTTAAAGTCAAATGTATCTATTTTTGAGTATGCTTGTTTACTCTAGTGATGATGAATATCAGAAAATAGTTGGTTTCATATTTAAAGTCAAAAAAGTCAAGATACATACATACACACATATATGTGTATATATATATACACACACACACACACACACACATAGATAGATAATACTTTTGAAGGGGCTATATGTCCCTTTTCCAATATCTCAAGTTTTTTGAGTGCAAACAAGTCTTAGCATTCATCAAAAGCTCCATTGCATTTTTCCCACTCTTTCCAGTTTTTCCCAACAGCTCCAACAGTTTCAAAGATATCAAATCTCCCTGACTCGAATGGAATAATGATTTAGGATCCATGTCATAAGGGCTTTGACAAAATTTGACACCAGCTGCCAAACTGACAACCTGACAACCGTCTTTGGTTTATCCTTTACCCAAACTCAGGACCAGCAATTCACAGAAAGATATAGAAACACAAAACAAGATTGAAATTGTGTTTATGTATGGAGTAACAAAATAAGGCCTACAGTTGTGACATAGACAGCATGTGATACCTCAAAATCAGCAAAGGCAACTGGCATTCCACCTCTTGCACGCATTTTGAGTATATGGAATCCGGGATATCTGCCAAAAAGAACAGAATTCATCAGTTTCCATACAAGAACAATCATAATGTTTAGAAAGTAAGAACAAAGACAAGATAGAATCAAATGAAACATGGATATCTGTTCAACTTACTGAGACAAAGCTTGCTTTAGTTCTTCTTCAGTGCAATTGGGACCAAGATTTGCTATAAACAAAGTGGAACATGGTGCTAGACCATCCTCTACAGGCTTTTCTAATTGCTACAACAACAAATGGATAATAAATGCCAAGTCAGATAAACTTGTGTACATATATAGTAAGAAGGACATGCTAGGTAGCTTCTGAAGTGTCAGACCAGATGAAGATTTTGCTCTTGAATTGGAAAAACAGTACAAGGAAAAGGTCATTGATGACAGTGAGGGTAACCAGAACACTCTAGCAATTTGTAATATATCCTGGATTTCTTCCTGCAAGATCTTATTTGATAAATATTGCATTTTCTTCAATAAGTAACTTTTGAGCACTTTTCATACTTTAGTAGATAACATGTCTGAAAGTACCTAGAGTATTTCCCCAAAGGAATTTGCCAGAAATTAAAAGGATAAGCATTTTTTCCATTTCTGTACTAAAACCTTATTAGAAGTAAATGATTAATCTCCAACATGCATAGACGTTGAAGAGCATAACAACAATATAGAGGACGGGTTGGAACTAACATTATTATTATTTATCTGTCCATAAGTGAATACTCTTACTTTATTGCCATCACTTTTGCCAATATGTATGTATCCTCACAGTAGTACGTCTCAGACAATTACTAGGAAATCTGACAGAGGGCCAGATTTTTTTTATAATGGTCAGTGGCATTGACATTGTACGGAGCAGCTGCACATTATAGCTAATGTAACCAAAGAAACATCAAATTCCTGCTTACATTTACTGTAGCTCCAGCATTATCAGGATCAACTGTTGCCTCACCACTGAAAATACCAGGCATAAAAGATGGAATTAGATTTAAGCTAGAAGCTGGTTGCTTAAAAACTTAAGAACTTTTAATATTTTATATAAACTAAGGATTTTTCGTAGTTCCTACAAGCAATAGCATGGAATTTATAACATTCTAACTAAACAACTTTTGTGCTTTTTGAGTGCATTTGAACCTCTCTGCAGTAGCTAAATCACCCTTGTTGTTATCGGTGCCCAATGGTTCATCAGATCCAGCATCTCCTGAGTGTGAAATGTGCCAAAACATGTGCAAGTGAGCCACAGAAACACATTCTGGTGGAAGTGCCTCTATCTAGTAAAATCTAGACTGCATAAGCAACTTTCAAATAATAGAAATAAAGACAAACCAAAGACAGATAATGGACTAACAGTCATATAACTTGGAAGCAACAAAACGTAAAACAATTGGCATTGACCCAGAAGAAGCCTATGGTACTATTTCCCACTAGAAATTGTAATTTAAATGCCACAATACCATCATCGCTCGAGGTTTCTTCAGCATCAGCTGCCGCTTTAAATCTTTTATCAATAACGATATAGGCTCCACTCCCTGTGTATAAAGAAACCATGTCAATTGACAGCTAACGATATGCTATGGAGGTCTACATATCATAAGCTGAATGCTTATCAATTTCAGACAGATATTGTTTCTTTTTTCTTTCTTCTGTTTTTGCTTCCTCAATGATTATTAAGAAGACCACAGTGTTGTTTTAATAATTTTGAACATAACATGCAAAATTAATTTTCTAATGGTAGAGCATGGCACACAATCCTGTACCTGGTATATGTTTTCTCCTTGAATTTGATCTCGCCAGCTCAATATGTAGGGTAGCTCCCGTCTGAGGATCAAATTTCACACCCTGAAAATGATTGCCAGGATCAACCAATAATAAGATGAAGAAAAAAAAGAAAGTAAAGAAAAATTTTGGCTTCCATAAACTCTATGGAGCCAGACCACTTTGCAGCTCCAACCTGAACAGGTTGAGGACCGAAGCTTCGTTTTGGTTAAGTGAACTGAGTTGACTATTGAATTGGATAACCCGCCATTTCAGTGCAGAATTTTTAGATCTATGCTCTGAATCAATGAGTTCCACCTCCACATTATAACTTCTCGCCATTACAGTGCAGAATTTTTAGATCTATGCTCCGGACCATTGAGTTATACCTCCAGGTTAGAACTTCTCTCTTTCATCTTCAAAAGTTCTTTTTAGTTCAAAAGTTCCTATTTTTCCAAGTCTTGCTCATTTATCTCAACATCCTCATCTTGGCTATTGCCTCATAGCTTCCCAACTTTCCACTCTATAAAGGTAGTATAGAAGGTCTAGCAGTCCCATAAAATTTACTTTTAGTTCTAATTACAATGTGCCTCTTCTAACACTCAAAAGGGGCTCCGGTCCCTGCTCTGGGTCAGTAAAGCATCCTCCTCCTTAATATTTCCCTCTTATGGGTAATTGAGCCAAGGTACCAACAACGATCACTTCGGGGGATCCCTTAACAAGTTGTCCGTATTCTAACCTCATCCATATCGATCCTCAGTTACACTCCATATATACAATCTCAGTTTGGCATATGTTGAAATCTTTAGATGCCAAGGCAACCGATCACAGCTCTAATTTCTCATATATTCCTTCTCTGATTTGATCAGTCAATACCAAGTCATCTGCAAATAACATAGTTACCTCATCTTGAATATGAACTATCAATTCATCAATGACTAATGTAGAAAGACATGAAATAATTGTTAATCCTTGGTGTAAGCCTATTTTCAATAGAAATTCATTCATTACACCACCATTTGTCCTCATGGTAGTTGTTGGTCCTCTATCCATGTCACTGAAAATTTCAAAGCATATCTACTTGAATCTCCCTTCCTCAATAACAACCAACATAAGTCTCTATACACTCTATCATATGCTTTTTCTATATAAATAAAGACCAGATGTAGATCTTTCCTCTTCTTGCCAAACTTTTCTAACATTTTAAGGAAAAAAAATACAGCCTTAATATTCGACCTCCGTGGCATGAAGCTAAACAGGTTTTTATATCTCTAGATATTTGTCTTCCAACCAAAGCCTTCTCCAATAATTTTATTGTAAGACTCATGTAAGTTTTATTCTCTGGCAGTGGATGCAGCTTTAGACATCTTTATCGGCGTGTACAAGTGCCAAAGTACTTCTCCAACTGCCTTACATTTTCTGTCTTCAAATTTCGATCAACTTAGATACTAGTATTCTACGGATATCCAAATCCCAATTGAGGATCATATATTTTGGGACATAAGCCCCATTAATACAAGTGCAGTGGATTTTGCTAAACGTAACAGTGGTTATCCAAGAAAGATGTTAGATTTAGAAGAAGCCTTTTTTTCATGAGGTAAATATATTTGGGGCTGAAACTTAGTACCTAAAGTGGGGTTAGGTAGAAGTACTCATGGATAAGTAGCATTGCCAAATAAGCTGCCACATTTCCAATGAGTGGGACCAGTAAACTGGGCCACATGTCACCACGTTTCTAACACTGAGGCATCTGATCTGACCAGTAACCCGGGCCTCATATACAAATACATCCATGAAAATATAATAAGAAAATGGAAAAGAATTAAGAAAATAGAAAAGAATCATAACAGATCTATGAAAATGGTAAATTCTCACATTTAATGCGTGCAGTGCTGCCATTGCTGATTGATGATTGACAAAGGTAGCAAATGCAACAACCTACAAACAAGGAGGGAAAAAGAGTAAAATAAAAGAAGCAATTATCCCTTGTCACTCCTCTGAAAATCAAGAAAAGATCTTAATGAAGAAATAAAAACAACAACATCTGCTAGTGTCATTTTCTTGTGCTACATCTTTTGTGCATTGTTGGTCCAAGCCCAGCTAAGGAGGAGGGTGCCGGGTGGGTAACTGGCATAAAACTTCTGCTAAATCTCTTATGAGAGTGAAAAGATAAAATTTAAACACAAACCCACACCCACACGCGCGCCCACCCTCACGCACACACACACTCTCAATCCATTGCCTGAACGACACAAATTATAACTCTGCCGCAAGCAGAGGCCTCTGTAAGGTGCCAAAGGTAAACAATTGTGCATCAGTGTTTTTCCTAGAAGTAATTTAAAGCCATATGCAATAAAAGAGGATAACAGTATGGCCACAATGTGGTTAAACAATCGCATAGATAACCTACATAATTGGACAAGAAGATTTAAACGAGGACGAATTGACGACAGCTAAATCTTGGAATAGTTCAGCACAGAATTGCGGAATTTGATCTGTAAGAGTAGTTAATTAATTTGATTATGGAGGTTGAAGACGACCAAAACGACATGTCGTTTATTTGGGTCAGTTTAAAAAATAGGTCCAAAAACAGAGACGAACAACGACATGTTGTTTCCACTTATATAGATGGTCTGGAGAGTGGGATTT
>JAUPMG010105164.1:0-56999 GCA_031762675.1 Pachysandra terminalis | reverse complement strand
GTGAGCTGACACGCTGTCGGGTCTGTAAGCTGTAAAAAAGATGCTATATGTAATTAATTCAAACTAAGAGATACATAAAAGTAGGAATCAAGTGTCATATTCATAATTTAAAAAATGATTGTAAGTCAAACTAAAAGATAACTCAATAACAAGTTGGAAATGCCATAAATGATGAAACTAAATGTGAATTTAATTATGCAAGTCAAACAAAAAAAATACATAAAAATAGAAATCAAGTTCAACTGTCATCAAAGCTATTGCGTATGGGCCACTCATATCCAAAGTGAATGGCGGGCAGGCTTATCAGTATCATCTCCATCTCTGTACTATCCCCCACCATAATATGTCTGCTCCACGTAGTTGCAATATTGGGCCCATGACATCATCTGATGATACTACTTCGTGTACTGAGAGACATCTTTTGTAGTCCTCAGGAGTTATATGGATCAATACTCCCATAGGGGGGGTATTAGGGGTAATAGGTTGTCACGGTAGTGACCGTGACAGCACCTGGAGCAACAGGAGGGTATCCATACGAATCATCCCCATTTCTAGCAGTAGTAGGGCATGGGGTATCTGGAAATATACCATATCCTCTTCTTCCTCCTCTAACATAAGGCATGATGTCATAGCCTCCGTACCTGTAACCATAAGATCTGGACTCCTCTAATTCCTGACTCTGATAAGATGGTGGTGTTCCCTATATCACCCATATCCTCCATACCCTCCATATCCGCCATAGCCTCCATATCCGCCGTATGATGCTGATGAGGGAGATCCCTGTTGCCTACGCCCCACATCCAAGCTCCCAAAGCTATGAGAGATGGATGCCTTATCCTGCGCTCCCAAATGTTTCTTCCCTTTACGCTGGTGCTGAGAAGGCTTGCTAATTCTACCATGTGGAGGTGTTGCACAATGATCTATATCCTGTGTGGCGTAATCAAAACTACCCTCTCCTATGAAAGGGGACATCCCTATTTGAACACCACTACCACCTCCTGTTTGAACACCACTACGACCTCCTCCTATGCTCGTGCCATCCTCATTACCATCATTGTCATCACTATCATCATCATCATCTCCTCCACCACCATCATCGGTACCCTGACTCCCACTACCACCAGTATCTTGACTCCTACTCCCACCTCCACTACCACTCCCACTACCATCACCACCAGAACGTGTGGGTGGCGGTGATGCGCAAGGCCCTATCGAAAGAGTCTCCCTTGCTCTCTCCCACCTCCATTTCCATAACCCGATCCACATCAATCCCCATCTCTTCAGCAGCTCTGGCTATCTTTGCATTAGGGCACCCATCTGCATGATCCAACTTAGAAGTCCTAATCCACTTGTAAATTTGGTCATCCTCATCGGTTGTCTCCACTAACAAGTCCACCGGGTTAGTCATTAAGGCGCCCCCGCTCTCATCCTCTTATCACTTTCATCCTCAAACGCATGTTGTAGTGGCAAAAAACTAACTTTTGAAGTTTCTGATATGCCAATCTGTTGCATTGTTTAGTATGAATGTGGGCAAACGTGCTCCAATTCTTCTCACAAGTTGAGGATGAGGCTATCTGGGCCAAGATCCGGACGGCTAAAGAGTGAAGTGTAGGGGTGCTGATCCCGTATATAAGCCATCACTCACATGTTCATTAAATCTTGAATTTAAAAGTCTCTCTAATTAAAAGATTGTTTGTAATTTAACTAAAACTTACATGGTATCATCGTCTTCCTAGCAGCAATGGCAGCCTCTGATCCGAAAACATGAGCAACTACAACATACAATACAACACGAATTAGAACCCCACTTAAGCTGAAAATTAAAATAATAAACTTCAAGTGTCTAGGAAAAAACCTTATTGCCAAACATCCCTTTCGTCTTAGACTTGGGGTCTAGTTTTGCGTACACATCATGTACGGCCTGCAATAACTCTGCATTCGTTCTAAGTCTATGGTTGTACTGATATTTGGGGTTCAACCAGTACGCTGTTGAATAAGAGAACAACTGTAATCCATTATTCACGACTTGTAAATAAAACACAAGAATCAAACACAAGAAACAAAACACTTATCAGCCTTATGAAGAGGGTGCTCAAGTGTCTTGTACCAGCGATTGTTGATATTTTTTGGACCCATTTGTATGTCCTCGGGCAAGCGGCTTTGATTTGCTCCTTCATAAGCCGCATCAAATCATATATGGACCCCATAGTAGGATAGACATTTGTATCCACACTCCGTAAAACTCGATTTATGGGCTCCAAGAGACTCACTAAGTCACAGACCTTGTTCCAAAAAGGTCCGTGAAGAATAATCTTCTCGTCTCTCTTGCCCACCTCGATTTTACTCTCACGACAAGCAACCCAGTCACGACTAGTAGAAAGAGTCCTCAATCCCGCCTTATGACGAAGAATGCTCTCTAAGGCGATGTAGTTCGTTGCAAATCGAGTTATGCCCGGTTTGACTATGTCCCCTTGACATTCTTCTTTTATCTTCGGTAGTACAAATGCATGGTTGTATATGAAGTTTGTGATGATACGTGCATCCTCAAGAACACTAAGTACAGTTGGTCTTGCAGCAATAACCTCTAGCATCAAGTTGATGCAATGTACTGCACATGATGTCCAGTATAAGCTGTACTTGTTCATAAGTGTCTTCCCTGCCTTTACGAAGGTACTGCCATTATCTGTCCCAATCTGTACCACATTTTTCCGCCCAACGTCTTTGATGACATCAATAAAAAACCTATGATTTAAGTCGCATCCTTTATCTTATTAGAGGCATCTACAGACTTTAGGAATACGGTTTGTCCTCTACAATACACCATGAAGTTTATAATGGACAGCTTTGTGGGGCTTGTCCACCCATCACATATGATTGGGACGTCATACTCCTCCCAATGGGGCCTCAATGTATCAATGTACTCTTTGATCTCTGCCTCCTCCTGGTCTTGGTAATTTCCCAAAATCTCTCGTGGGTTGGGGGGCAACACTCCTCTCCCAAACGCCTGTATGACGTCTACTTAATTCTTGAAGTGTGGTGAGTCAGCTGCATTTGTTGGGATGTGATTGAAGATAATGAATTTTGAAATGAACTTACCCATCTTTTCTCTTACATTTCCTTCAAACATCCTTAAGGCGCTTCTGCCTTGAATCAAATGACTTATACAGAAATGAGTCTAAAGGTGGATCAGGCATCCTAACACTTTGACTCTGTTGGAATGCTGGTGCTCTACCTGATCTAGATGCAACACCCTCTCCTAGCCCAGATGGACCAGGCCCTGACGGTCTTACCCCAAAAGCCCTCTATCTCTCCCCTTCTATCCTCTCATACTCAAGCTGCATGGATGCCCGGTATTTAACACGATAATGTAATCGCTCACGCTCAGTAATGACATCAGATAGATAGGTAATCCTGTCATCGTCATCCACTAGTAGATGAGGTGATTGCTTCACTTTATGTCTGGCACTCTCTTTTTTTTTCCTTCTAATCTTTTCTTAATGTACCCCCAGTCGACAAATGATATGCCATCTGTTTCTTCACCTCACGAGGCACCTTGGGACAATTAGTTACATTCTTGTAACCGTGTGCCAAGTGCTGTTTCAGACTTGCAACCCCACCACTCTTCATTATTTGGCCACAGTAATTGTATTGAGATTTGTTTTTTATCATTCTCATACATTGTCCCATGCTGCCATCCTATCTCTGGCTTCCTCATTGCCATCTCAAATGAACATGTAGCAAATAACAACATAGAAAAGTGATAAGAAGTCAAGATTTTCAGCAATCCAAATCTATTATGTTTTTCTGTATATAGTTTTTCAATATTTGTTTCATTTTTAATAATTTTCATATTTTTTTTAATATTAATTACACTAATTAAATAATTTCAGAATTTAATCAAAGTAAATTTCAACTCATAAATTATGAGGTTTTAGTAATATAGTATTCTACTATTTTTCCTCTATTTTTTAATTTTAATTTTAAATATTATTTTTATTAATTAAATAATTGCTGAAAATTTAATCAGAATTTATTTTTCTTATTTAATCTATAAAATTTGTTACAACAATATTCTAATATTTATTACATAAATATAAGCCCTTATGTAATTTTTTATAACTATTATATATATATATATATATATATATATATATATTGTGTATTTTGTGGCCAAAATAATTAAATAAATATATATTTTTTGAAAAAAAAGTAATGACACCCATATGTAGATTGGGTGTCATTACTTAACATTTAATTAGTATACAAGTTTTCATGATTAAATAATGAGTAAAAATGAAAAGATTTAGTTCTCACATTGATTTCGCCGGTGAAGCGCTTGCAAACAGCGTAGATGTTGATGAGTAGATTTCCCCTTTTAAATAAGACATGTCATGTGTGTCGAGCAGCACGTGTGACATGTCTGTCTAATTGCAAGTTTTCCCTCGATATCGTTGACATGGGTGACATGTCGAGCGTTGTGCATTTGCTAAAGGAATTTTCAACTTGACCTCCTAGGAAAAGGCCAAAGGTCCAAAGTGGATGTATTATCCTAGAAGAGTGTTAATAATGATTCCTTTGATCGTAGAGGAACTTCTTTCTAATTGTTATCATGGCCCATATCTAGGCACTCTTTTTTAGATCTTTTTTGGTAATTTTTCTAAGGACAAGTTGGTGGCTAATAGGGTTTTACTTGATTTTTTTTATCCAAGTTCAAATGTAAATAGAAGTCAGATGAGCTTAGACTAATGGGGAAGGGTAATAGAAAATCTTGTATCAGAAGAGTTGCATGTACTAGATTTGACATGGGTGGTAATTTCTGCATTTTTCTGTGATTATTGGTTTGGATGGCCATGCTCTGATTTTTTGTGTGAAATCCTAAAGCTCATTTTCCTGCATGGTCATGTTCTGCTTTTTTTTTTTTGTGTGAGTGTGAAATCCTAAAGCTTATCTTCCTTGGTTTTCACAGTTGAACATCAGTTACTGATAGGGGATAATCCTACCTGCCGCATTGCCTATTATTTGTACACTTGGAGAATTAATTCTGTGGCCTTTCCATGAGTCCTTAAGGGGATAATTTCCTTCACTTATTTCTATTCTTCAAGCTTCTTATACCCACAGTATACATATTTACATCACATACAATGATACACTTGTACATATGCTGATATGTATTTATTTACTTCAAGAAAGAAGAATTTTTCTGTCAAGGTGCTAATACTGTGAGAAGTTGTCATTGTTGCCTCTTCCCCACAGATGTAACATCTTGGGGTTTGGATGATGGTCTTAACCATCTCATCTACTTTCTTTGCTTTGTCTTCCTGATGAATTGTGGTGTTTACTGCTCCTGAAGAAAGAGCTACAAATTTTGTGGTTCATGATGACAGGTTCCTATCTGAGATGTAAATATATGGCCTATTTTTGATATTTTGCTTGGGGGAAATGGCTTTTAATCCTTGCAAAAATATGTTTCTGAAATGTCTAGAAATGTTTTGAATGAACAAGATTGTAATATATTACTTTGTGTTTTAACACACTCATGACTTGGCGAGCGTCCGATTTTATGGCATGCAGCTGATTCGTCTGGTGAATGATGGACGTGCAGAAGATGCATACAAGGTCCCACATGCCATTCTTACACATGCAATGGAGCTTAAACCTTACATTGAGGAGCTTTTGTCAATAGTCCCACCCTCTTCAAGTGTCAGTTCTCTTGATCTTCGTCAGACATTGAGGCATGATTTTATCCTTACAAACAGGGAAGCTATTGATGGGTACTGGAAAACCTTGAAGCGTTGTTATGCTGGAGCGGATCGCACAGCTGCTTTACATATATTTCCTGGATGTGCTGTTCCTGAGGTATGTGCTCAAATTTTCTTTAGTCCGGCTTTTCTGAAGTGGTTGTTTCCTAACATTTTGGTGGTGATAACCTGTAATTTGGAGTATAAAATTTTATACTTGGATTTCCTCCTGTTCATGGCATAAATATTTGTCCTTGCATCCCATTTATATGACAATCAGATCTTTCATTTTGTCTCCTGCCTTTTCTATGGATCATTTTGTAATCAAGAGCAAAAGTATTCAAGAACAACAAAATGGCTCATCCCAACTCAGAGCAAATGGAAGCTGGCTTGCTATAATTTCTCTTTCCTCGGAGAGAAGAAAAAGTCTGTTATATTTTAGGTTCTGAAAATTTGTGTGAAATTCAGGATATTACTCTTCCAATTGATGGCCTTTGAGCCATCACATCAATTTATGGGTAAGAGAAGTATAGCATCAAGTGTACAGCTGTTGCTTTCGGTCTAGCAGAACACTTTTGCATTATTTATTTCATGCAAGTTCCTTTCTTTCTGAAGCTCAATTTTTTATTTTAGGATGTAGAATTGTAGGATGAATTTCAGGAGCACAGCCCTAAGGTTTTAGATTTCGTTGAGAATTTTTTTTTCCAGGTTTTTGAAGTTTTTGGTTTTCAAAATTGTGGCCAGTTTTGAGTGCATTGATATAAAATTTTCTAAAGCTTTGGTTTGAATTTCAATTTTGAGCTAGACCGAAGTTGATACTAAACCAAGATTTAAAATCTTGGACAGCCTCCATAAATTATTAATGTTATCATTTCTTGTGTTGAAGCTACTTTCTGGATTGTATAATTTGGAAAGGCATCATTGTGTTCTTGTTGAATACTTATTTTGTTGTAGACTGGGTGATGCAATCCAAGTCTGCATTATCTAAACTAAGTGGATGATGATTAAGCTTTAATAATTGCTGAAGTCACAATGCATAGATGTTGTGAAAAGAGGTCCTATATATCAAATCCTTGAGGATTAATAAGGCCTCAGATTTTATAGGTCATAACTTTCTGCCCAAATATGAGTTTGAGAAGGCATTTATGCTTTGGAAAGCTCCTTCTAATTTCTACAACAGCTCATGACTTTTATATAGATTGTGAATAGTTGGGCTTCAAAATCAAAGCAGGGTCTAAGTTATGACCAAGGTTTTAAATTTCGATTTCGCTAGACATTTTGCCAAGGGGGCATAGCGAAATTTAGCCCATATTTTGCTGAATTTTTGGCGAAATGGGGAAATATTTCCATTTCCCCAAGGGGGGAAATAGAGAAATTTTGTTGGCATGCCGCCGAAATTTAAAACCCTGGTTATGACTACATAGAAGGTGACATTTTAGGGGTACCATTGTTGGGGAAATGGAGAAATTTTGTTAGCATGCCGCCGAAATTTAAAACCCTGGTTATGACTACATAGAAAGTGACATTTTAGGGGTACCATTGTAATTAGTTTTTTTTTCAAAAGTCACTTGTTGGTGGCATATATGAATGAAGAGTTTGATAAGAAGGATGACCTTGATATGAATGATAGAGGTCTAAGACATAAGGGAAAATGGGACTTGGATACCCTACTGAAGCAAGAGGAGGTGTTTTGGAGACAGAAGTGTAGGGTCACATGGCTTGAAGAGGGAGATGGTAACTGTCACATCCCAAACCAAATGAGATTCTCGAAATACTCAATGGTTTGGTATGCAACTCTCACCCCAAAAACGATGGGAGTGTGAATAGTTCTATTAAATACGTAAGTAAAAATTACAGATCTGGTCTTATTACAATACTTGAATGAAAAGTAGATCTAAATCTAATACATAAGTCCTATTAATGAATTCTTGACTTCTAGTCCCTTTCCCAAAGCTCTCCTCTATATGCTAGTCTTCAATCCTGAAAAATATGAATCAACAAACATAAACTGTAAAGCCCGGATGAGTAATCCTTCAATGCAAGGTATTTACTCATATCCCAATGTTATGAGATGCAAACAATATAAGATAGGTAATATTAGTGTAATTTGTAAAATATATGAAATATGATGAACAATGATGAATAAGGACAGCAATCAAACAATATATATATAATTCTCTCCCAATCTCACATCTTGGGTATGTAAATAATAGTCCATATTAAGTGCTTAAGTGTCCTATTCTATATGTAAATTGGATCAAGTGCATCATACACAAGATACTCACAATAATCTCAACAATCAATATGCAATGCAAGGGTGCTGTTAAGTATGTTAATATAGTAAGTTCCCACATGATTGATCATACTTTGGGAAAGATGTCTTCTCGAACCATCCAACCCATACAGGGCCATTCTCAAGTTAAGATATTCTATGTGCGCATCATAGTTCTAAGGGGCTTCGACCTAGAGGGCACAATTTCCCCACTTATTTGTGATCAAGGGTAATACTCCAAAGAATTCCAATTGAAAATTCCTTAGGGAATCTTACATATGAACATCTAACAGATGGGTAATAATAATAATTCATAATTCATTCTTTTTGCAAGGCATTGAACCATCCTTAGGAATCATCTTGCCACAAGTCTTTGCTTAGGTGAAAACAATAGTGTCCATCGTAGGGCATCCAAGGTAAATAAGTCAATAGTCTCTTGTGTCAATCTAATCCCTTTGGTGTTTAGGGTATTAGACCGTGCCATCACAGCAGGGTAAGTCCATATGCAATTCATAGATTCAATCATTCAATAATTAAACACACAATGGTTCATAGGCATATATTCAATTCAGCAATCACATGAGCACAATCCCATGATACTATATTATAATGATTCATCAGTTCATATCTATTCACAATAATCAAGGACACTCATCTAAGTATAACAAATATGATATAATTAGCATATAAAGCACAGACATCAGTAAGCAAGGTATAGCAATAATATAGCATAGTAAGGCATTAAATATCACACAATCACACATATGGTCATAAATAAGGTATATAGAGTTATTTAGTCAATTTCTGTACCTAGACATGGATAAGAAAATGAAGTGGAACTACTAGAAATGTCTGGGGTTTGGTTCCTCAAATATCTCGAATATCATGTCTAAGCTAGGTTTTATTGGTCAATTCTTGGTGTGAAGGGTCATATGTTGATAAGTATGCATCCAAAGGTTATAAACATGATGAGACAACTTGGTTAAGCATAATACATGTGTTCAAGGTCTTAGATTTGAAAAAGGACTCAAATTGGGCTTCAGTGGACTGCTCGACGAACCTTCGGTGCGTTGAGGAATGGTGTTCGGCATACTCTTGGTGTGCTCAAAGATCGTGGGGTGTGGTATGAAGACTTTAGAGGTATTCTGGGTTTGGTCATAAACAAAGGCTCGGCGTGGTCTTGGTGTACCGAAGTTGGGCTCGGTGTACCAAACAGGGCCTAAATTTCATTCTGTGGGGCTTTGCGTACTTTCGGTGCGCCGAAAGGTAGTCTTGGTGTACCAAACGGGGGTTATTAAATTGGATTGTGTGGCTCAGCACCGAAGGTGCTCCGAGTGGGTTTGCCGAAGTGCGTTCTGGGTCAATTCAAATTGGGTTTTCTCCCAAAGGTCATCTACAAGCTAATGATGCTTCGAAAATAGGTTTTAGGCCTTGGGGTATGGTTTATACAAAGGTACAAGGGTTTCTTGGGTCATAAGTCATAATTTTCTGGCTTTTTGATTTCTTCCTTGTGCATGCTTATATACGGAGAATTGGTTAGCCATTATTTAGGGTTTTATTAATATAAACATGGGGAAAGGGTTAGTGCAATCAACACGGACTTCCCCCATGACTATAACACTAAAATAGAAGTACATACATAAGACATTGAAAGAAAAATCACATTGCTATAGCAGAGTGCTGAAGAGCTACTCCTAGGGCTTCATTCTTCTTCTTCCTTGTGTTCTGGGGATTCTAATCTTTCACTAGGGGTTCTCCACGAAATTAGAGGTGTGGTGTGTGTTTTAGTTGATTGGTTATTCCCCTTTATATATAGATTTTAGAGTTAAGGTTTAGTATTTAGGAACTACTGTTATTAGGATTCTGAGTTTCTATTTTTTGGTGGAAGATTAGAATCTACTTTCTAGTTGTGTTGTAAAGGTTATAGACTCATTCTATTAAGTGGATTAGCTTGTCTTAGGCCTTAAGTTATTTCCTTAGTTGTTTTATAGCTGACCCTTCTTTCTATTTAGTGATCTTACTAATCTTCCTTTGTTTCGATTTTGTTCATTGTAAGCCTAGTCATCAAGTCAACTTTGCTGACCAAGTCAAATAAGTTGACCAGTCCAACTAAGCTACCCATGTGGATTTCGAATTGGCCTATTTACTACTAAGGACTTTAATTATTTATTTTTAGATTATTATTACTTAACTTATAAGCTGAATACACTGGAGTTATTACTAAATGACTATTTTAGCCTTTTTGATTTTTAAAGTGAATTGAACTTCAGTTTTTCAGGTTATTACATTCTACCCTCCTTAAAGCAATCCTCGAAATTCGTTTAAGTGATCCTATTAAAAATTTAGGATTCTAATTTTAGTGTTTCAAAATTTTAAATCGATTAGTTTCTAAGAAGCTTTTCAATTTTAAGGTTAAATTTTAACCTAAAATTATGAACAATCGTAAACCAAATAGTAACACATTCATTCACAAAGTTAAGCAAACATTACATCCAAAGAGAAAATTACGTACTCATATTACAAGCATCAAAAAGTTTCAAGTTTATTACAAACAACAAATAAAAGTAAAAGTTGACCAAAAGGTATCGGGGTCTTCGGAAGATGATGATGGTGATGAAGAAGAAGGTGGAATGACAGCTATGAGAGGGATCTGCACTCCTACTTTGCCACTGGCGAAGAAAGAGTGAAAGAACTTATAGGTCTTGTCCACACTCTTTCGGAGTTTGGACATTTCCTTTCGGTTCCTTTCCAGTTCTTCCCGGTGGCGCTGGAGTTCATGAGTGATATGCATTCGGCTCTGAATGCTTGTCCGCTCAAGGGCTGCGGGTTGAGTATCCAAATCCTTGTTCCTCCGGGTGTAATGGTGGCTTGAGGAACTAGGTGGGATGGCAGATGTAGAGGGTCTTGGATCTGATGGTGTTACTCTAGGAGACTGTGGCTGCTCGGATTGGTCGTCAGTCTGAATTTCAAGCTGCTGCTCAGTTTGCTCTTCATGCTGGTCTTTGGGTTGCTACTCGGGTTGCTCTTGCTCCTCGGGTTGCTTTTCCGGTTGCTCCTCTGGCTGTTCTCCTGGCTGTTCTTCACCTTCTTGGTTGGGCTGGTAAAAGAATTGTTGTTGCTCTTTTACTGTTGGGTACTTAGGAAGTCCCATCAAACTGAGATTTGCGAAATGGAAGGGCTTGACAGTCTTCAGATTCTCGGGGTTACGGATGACAAAATTCCAATGCTTGAGCACTGCGCTCATAAGACAAGGGAAAATCAATCTGCTCTTCCTAGTATTTCGGATGAAATGGATGAGGTGATTAATGACAAGTGAAGGGAGGCAAAGTTTCTGGCCAGTTGCTACATGGTAGAGCACTTGTACCATGAAGAAAGTGAGCTCAGAGGTTTTGCCGGACCTAGGGTACACATTCTTCAAGAAGATGTTATGAAGAACCCTATAAGGTGGAAGAAGTTTGGTGGCTGTAAGGGGTTGTTTGCGTTCCAGCCTACATACCTACCACAAAGGGCTCGGGTTAGTGTAGGTCTATTTTCAAGTTCTAAGTTCGGGATGACACTAAGAGTGTTGTTTATGGGGACTTTCATGAGTTCATATACTAATTGAAGGTCGAGGGTATGCACTTCTCCTCGGATAGTGAAGGTAATGGTCATTCTCTCAAGGTTGGTATCGGTGATGCATTCATACATGCCTTGGACGAGGGTCTCGTAAGCCTCACCGCCCTAGGTCATGATGGATTCCCATCCTATAGTCTTAAGTATTTCAGGGATCCTATTGGCCTCAACATGTGTGTCAACTGTATGTCTTTCGAAGATTAAGTGCATATTCTTATAAAAGCTAGGTGCCACTTGGGGTTGGGTTTGAAGTGGTTCGATGTGTTCTTCCTCAAGAGATGGAGGTCTCCTTGATGAAGAGGCTCTAGTGGTCCTAGCCTTTTTGGGAGGTCCTTGGGTACTCTTGTTTCTAGGCATGATGCTAGGGTTCTAGGGTTTCAAGAAAAGCAAATCTAGGGTTTTAGGTTTAGGGCAACAATCTAGGTTAAGGATTCTAGGGTTTGAATCTAAGAAATTGAAATCACTTGGAATCTGCTGGTATAGAGTTTGGAAGATGTATTTTGGAAGGAGTGAAAGAGTGGGTTAAAAAGTCCAAAATTTTTGATTTATAAGGTCTCGGTCCACTCTCGGCTGACTTTCGGCGAGTTGAAGGTTCGTCGAACGCTAAAATAGGTCAAAATTAAAGTTTAATTTTTTTTAATTAATAATAAAATACAAGGTTTCATAATGTCACAACAACCATTGAAAATAAAATGTTTTAATATTGATTAAGTGAACTCTGAGATACACTTAGATTGGGTCTCGGTCCGGATCTGGCATGAATAGTGATTGTCCAGGCTGAGATCCAATTATTATCTTGGTGTGTTCATAAAACTATACATATATATTATTATGGTAGTTTATAAGTATTATAATCATCTTAATTATATAATGTCTAATTCGTACTTAATTCTCAAATTTCTTAAGTTAATGTATTTGCAACTACATTAACTTCAGATTTCTGAAAATCAATTAGTATTAGTGTTCTATGTACTTTCTGACATATTACAATCAGCAAATCACAAGCCTTTGATCATCATTTAAATATGACAACCTAGTATACTTGGCAAGGATTTCATTCTAGTAGTTTCAGCCTCAAAATTCTCAGAAATAGTAGTACTTCCTATTCCCAATCATTCATCCGGAATCACTAGTAAGGATGCACAAAACAACAATCATCGTATCTCACAATCACACATCCTACACATAGCCACATCCCTTACCCTCCTATATATTTCTATTTCTATGGCTAAGATTTTATCTTTTCTCCTTCTAACTTAAGCCTATGTATTTCCTTATTTCTTTTTACTTAAGTTGTACTAGAACTTTGGCTCTGATACCACTTTTGTCACATCCCAAACCAAATGAGATTCTCGGAATACCCAATGGTTTAGTATGCAACTCTCACCCCAAAAATGATAGAAGTGGAAAGCAATAATCAAAACATTAGCGGAAGTAAAATGAATATTTCTATTAAATACTTAAGTAAAAATTACAGATCTGGTCTTATTATAACATTTGAATGAAAAGTACATCTAAATCTAATACATAAGTCCTATTAATGAATTCTTCGCTTCTAGTCCCTTTCCCAAAGCTCTCCTCTATATGCTAGTCTTTAATCCTGAAAAATATGAATCAACAAACATAAACTGGAAAGCCCGGATAAGTAATCCTTCAATGCAAGGTATTTACTCATATCCCAATGTTATGAGATACAAACAATATAAGATAGGTAATATTAGTGTAATCTGTAAAATATATGAAATATATGAATAAGGACAGCAATCAAACAATATATATAATTCTCTCCCAATCTCACCTCTTGGGTATGTGAATAATAGTCCATATTAAGTGCTTAAGTGTCCTATTCTATATGCAAATTGGATCAAGTGCATCATACACAAGATACTCATAATAATCTCAACAATCAATATGCAATGCAAGGGTGCAGTTAAGTATGTTACTATAGTAAGTTCCCACATGATCGATCATACCTTGAGCAAGATGTCTTCTCGAACCATCTTCCCCATAAAAAGCCATTCTCAAGTTAAGATATTTTATGTGCGCATCATAGTTCTAAGGGGCTTCGACCTAGAGGGCACAATTCTCCCACTTATTTGTGATCAAGGGCAATACTCCAAAGAATTCCAATTGAAAACTCCTTAGGGAATCTTACATATGAACATCTAACAGATGGGTAATAATAATAATTCATGATTCAATATTTTTCCAAGGCATTGAACCATCCTTGGGAATCATCTTGCCACAAGTCTTTGCTTGGGTGAAAACAATAGTGTCCATCATAGGGCATCCATGGTAAATAAATCAATAGTCTATTGTGTCAATCTAATCCCTTTGGTGTTTAGGGTATTAGACCGTGCCATCACAACAAGGTAAGTCCATATGCAACTCATAAATTCAATCATTCAATAATTAAACACACCATGGTTCATAAGCATATATTCAATTCAGCAATCATATGAGCACAATTCCATGATACTATATTATAATGATTCATCAGTTCATATCTATTCATAATAATCAAGGACACTCATCTAAGCATAACAAATATGGTATAATTAGCATATAGAGCATAGGCATCATTAAGCAAGGTATAGCAGCAATATAGCATAGTAAGGCATTAGAGTTATTTAGTCAATTACTGTACCTAGACATGCATAAGAAAATGAAGTGGAACTATTAGAAAGGTCTGGGGTTTGGCTTCTTAAATATCTTAAATATCATATGTCTAAGCTAGGTTTTATTGGTCAAGTCTTGGTGTGAAGGGTCATATGTTGATAAGTACGTATCCAGAGGTTATAAATATTATGGGACAACTTGGTTAGGCATAATACATGTGTTCATGGTCTTAGATTTGAAAAAAGACTCAAATTGGGATTCGGTGGACTGCTTGGCGAACCTTAGGTGTGCCGAGGAATGGGGTTCGGCGTACTCCTGGTGTGCTCAAAGATCGTCATGGGGTGTGGTATGAAGACTTTAGAGGTATCCTGGGTTTGGTCATAAACAAAGGCTCGGCGTGGTCTCGGTGTACCAAAGTTGAGCTCGGTGTACCAAACAGGGGCCTAAATTTCATTCTGTGGGGCTCGGCGTACTTTCGGTTCGTCGAAAGGTGGTCTCAGCGTACCAAACAGGGGCTATTAAATTGGACTGTGTGGCTCGGCGTACCTTCGGTGCGCCGAAGTGCGTTCTGGGTCAATTCACATTGGGATTTCTCCCAAAGGTCATCTGCAACCTAAGGATGCTTTGAAAATAGGTTTCAGGCCTTGGGGTATGGTTTATACAAAGGTACAAGGGTTCTTGGGTCATAAGTCATAATTTTATGGGTTTGGACTTTGGATTTCTTCCTTGTGCATGCTTGTATACAGAGAATTGGTTAGCCATTATTTAGGGTTTTATTAATATAAACATGGGGAAAGGGTTAGTACAATTAATATTGACTTTCCCTATGATCAAAACACTAAAATAGAAGTAAATACACAAGACATTGAAAGAAAACTCACATTGCTATAGCAGAGTGTTGAAGGGCTACTCCTAGGGCTTCATTGTTCTTCTTCCTTGTGTTCTGGGGATTCTAATCTTTCACTAGGGGTTCTCCACGAAATTAGAGGTGTGGTGTGTGTTTTAGTTGATTGGTTATTCCCCTTTATATATAGATTTTAGAGTTAAGGTTTAGTATTTAGGAACTACTGTTATTAGGATTCTGAGTTTCTATTTTTTGGTGGAAGATTAGAATCTACTTTCTAGTTGTGTTGTAAAGGTTCTAGGCTCATTCTATTAAGTGTATTAGGTTGTCTTAAGCCTTAAGTTATTTCCTTAGTTGTTTTATAGCTGATCCTTCTTTCTATTTAGTGATCTTACTAATCTTCCTTTGTTTCTATTTTGCTCGTTGTAAGCCCAGTCATCAAGTCAACTTTGATGACCAAGTCAAATAAGTTGACCAGTCCAACTAAGCTACCCATGTGGATTTCAAATTGGCCTATTTACTATTGAGGACTTTAATTATTTATTTCTAGATTATTGTTACTTAACTTATTAGCTGATTAAACTGGAGTTATTACTAAATGACTATTTTACCCTTTTTGATTTTTAAAGTTAATTGGTCTTTAGTTTTTCTGGTTATTACAGTAGCATAGGTTTCTTCCACAAAGTGGCCAATAGGAGAAAAAGGTGAAATCATATCCATAGTATGGTAGTTGAGCGGAGATCGGTTGACATAGTTGAGGATTTTTAATAGGCCTTTTCATCCTTCTATTCGAGGCTATACTCTTTGGACCATTCTTATATGTTTGATCTAAAGAACATTGGAGGCCGAAATTGGAGCATGCGAAAGCTGAAAGGTTTGAGAGACCCTTTGTGGAAGAGGAAATTAAAAAGGCGATTGGGGAGTTTAGCAGAGACAAGGCCCCGAGTCTGGACGCTTACACAATTGCGTTCTTTCAGGAGTTCTGGGACATTCTTAAGGGGGAGCTGGTAGAGGTTATGGAGGAATTCTATACGGGAGGGATTATTAACAAAGCAACAAACGCTACTTTCTTGGTTTTAATCCCTAAAAAAGTTGGGGCAAAGGATATTAGTGATTTTGGACCTATTAGCCCCACGGTTAGCTTGTATAAAGTCATTGCAAAAATACTGGCATCCAGACTGAAAGCGGTCATAGATTCGGTGGTTTCCCAAAATGAAAGTGCTTTCATTAGAGACCGCTAGATACTAGACAATATTCTTATTGCCAACGAATGTGTGGATGAAAGGAGAAAATTTGGGGAGCCGGGAGTGGTTTGTAAGCTTGATCTGGAAAAGGTATATGATAGGGTTGAGTTGGAGTTTCTGGAATCAGTAATGGAATGGAAAGATTTTGGGGAACAGTGGCAGAAATGGATGAGAGGGTGTCACATCCCAAACCAAATGAGATCCTCAGGATACCCAATAGTTGAGTGTGTAACTCTCATCCCAAACACAATGGGAGTGGAAAGCAATAATCAAAAACATAAGCGGAAGTAAAATGTAAAGTTCTATTAAATACTAAAGTAAAATTATAGATTTTGGTCTTATTACAACACTTTAAATGAAAATTACATCTAAATCTAATACATGAGACCTATCTATGAATTCTTGACTTCTAATCCCTTCCCAAGCTCTTCTCTATATGCTAGTCTTCAATCCTGGAAAATATAAATCAACAAACATAAGCTGGAAAGCCCGGATGAGTAATCCTTCAATGCAAGGTATTTACTCATATCCCAATGTTATGAGATACAAACAATATAGAATAAATAATATTAATGTAACCTGCAAAATATATGAAACATGATGAATGATGATGAGTAAGGGCCGCAATCAGTCAATATATAATTCTCTCCCAATCTCACCTATATGATATGTGAATAATATATGAAATATGATGAATAATGATGAATAAGGACAGCAATCATACAATATATATAATTCTCTCCCAATCTCACCTCTTGGGTATGTGAATAATAGTCCATATTAAGTGCTGAAGTGTCCTATTTTATTTGCAAATTAGATCAAGCGCATCATACACAAGATACTCACAATAATCTCAACAATCATTATGCATTGCAAGAGTGCTGTTGAGTATGTTAATATAGTAAGTTCCCACATGATCGATCATACCTTGAGCGAGATGTCTTCTCGAATCATCCCCCCCATACAGGGCCATTCTCAAGTTAAGTTATTCTATGTATGCATCATAGTTCTAAGGGGCTTCGACCTATAGGGTACAATTCCCCCACTTATTTGTGATCAAGGGTAATACTCCAAGGAATTCCAATTGAAAACTCCTTAGAGAATCTTACATACGAACATTTAACATATGGGTAATAATAATAATTCATGATTCATTCTTTTTCCAAGGCATCAACACTGTGAGTTGTCCTTGGGAATCATCTTTGCCACAAGTCTTTGCTTGGGTGTGAATAATAGTGTCCATCATAGGACATCCATGGTAAATAAGTCAACAATAGTGTCTATCATAGGGAATCCATGGTAAATAAGTCAATAGTCTCAGGTGTCAATCTAATCCCTTTGGTATTTAGGGTATTTGACCGTGTCATCTCAACAAGGTAGGTCTATATGCAACTCATAGATTCAATCATTCATTAATTAAGCACGCAATGATTCATAGGCATATATTCAGATCAGCAATCACATGAGCACAGTCTCATGATACTACACTATAATCATTCATCAGTTCATATCCATTCACAATAATCAAGGGTAGTCATCTAAGTATGATAAACATGGTGAAATCGGTACAATACAGACACAATGATTCATAGGCATATATTCAGATCAGCAATCACATGAGCGCAGTCTCATGATACTACACTATAATCATTCATCAGTTCATATCCATTCATAATAATCAAGGATATTCATCTAAGTATGATAAACATGGTGGAATCGGTATAATAGAGCGTAGGCATCAACAAGCAAGATATAACAATAATAAGGTATAGTAAGATATTCGATATCACGCACTCACACATATATTCATAAATAAAGTATATGGAGTTGTTTAGTCAATTTTTGTACCTAGACATGCATAAGAAAAGGAAGTGGAACTATTAGTAAGGTCTGAGGTTTGGTTACTCAAGTATCTCAAATATTATGTTAGAAATAAGGTCTTATGGGTCACGTCTTGGTTTGAAGAGTCATGTCGAGTTAGGCATGTATCCAGAGTCTAAAAACATGGTAGGACTCTTAGAATAGGTTTACTTGAGGTGTCATAGGTTTTGGAATTCAAAATAAGTCAAAAGGGCCTCGGCGTACTCCTCGGCGTACTCTCTGTGTACCGAAATGGGGCTCGGTGTCGTCTCGGTGTACCGAAATAGGGCTCGATGTACTTAACAATGGTCTAAAAATCACTCTAAGGGGCTCGGTGTACCTTCGGTGTGTCGAATGGTGGTCTCGGCGTACCTAACAGTAGCTGTAATACTGGATTTTGTGTACGCCGAGTGGATTTGCCGAAGTATGTTCTGGGTCAATTTGAATTCGGATTTCTCCCAAAAGTCACCTACAACCAAAGGGTGCTTCGGAAATAGGTTTTAGGTCTTGGGATTTGGTCTATACAAAGGTACAAGGGTTTCTTGGGCCGTAAGTCATAATTTTCTGGGTTTTGGTCTTAATCCTTGTGCATGCATATATACAGATAATTGATCAGCCATTAATTAGGGTTTTATTAATATAAGCATGGGGAAAGGGTTAGTACATTCAACATGAACTTCTCCCATGATCATAACACTAAAATAGAAGTAAATACACAAGATATTGAAAGAAAACTCACAATATTATAGCAGAGTGCTGAAGAGTTACTCCTAGGGCTTCTTTCTTCTTCTTCCTTGTGTTCTGGGAGTTCTTAATCTTTCACTAGGGATTCTCCACGAATTTAGAGGTGTGGTGTGTGTTTTAATTCATTAGTTTTCTCCTCTTTATATAGATGTTAGAGTTAAGGTTTAGTATTTAGGAATTACTGTTATTAAGATTTATGGGTTTCTATTTTCTAGTGGGGTATCAGAATCTGACTTTTTAATTGTGTTACAAAGGTTCTAGGCTCATTCTATTAAGTGTATTAGGTTGTCTTAAGTCTTAAGTTATTTCCTAAGTTGATTCTTCTTTCTATTTATTGATCTTACTAGTCTTACTCTATTTCTATTTTGTTCATTGTAAGCTTAGTCATCAAGTCAAGTTTGTTTGACCAAGCTAAATAAGTTGACCAGTCCAATTAAACTACCCATGTGGATTTCGAATGTTGTCTATTTACTATTAAGGACTTTGATTATTTATTTCTAGATTATTATTATTTAATTTATTAGTTTATTAAACTGGGGTTAATACTAAATGACTATTTTACCCTTTTTGATTTTAAAGTGAATTAATCTTAGTTTTTCAGGTCATTACAGAGGGTGTGTCAAAAATGTACAATTCTCCTTTGTGATTAATGGATGCGTTAAAAGTCTAGTTCAATCCTCACGAGATATTTGCCAGGGAGACCCACTGTCACCTTTTCTCAAAACATTAGTCAGTGATGTACTAAGCTCATTTCTTAGGAATGCGGTAGGTTTTCAGGTTGGTTCGGGCAGGATTCTTGTGTCCCACTTGCAATTCACTAATGACACCATCCTTTTTATTGAGGCTTCAAAGGAGTAGATCTTCCAGGTGAAGTGCATTATTAGAATTTTTGAGATGATATCAGGGATGAAGGTGAACTTTGACAAGAGTACGGTGTCTGGAATTGGGTTCCAGGAGAGTCTTATGAACAACTTGTTGAAATTCTAGGGTGTCATAGAGAGGAGTTTCTTGTTAAATATTTAGGGATGCCACTAGGTGGAAATCATAGATCACCACATTTTTGGACACTGGTGATCTAAAAGGTGGAGTCTAGGTTAGCTACTTGGAAGAGGAACTACCTATCTCTTGGAGGAAGAATTACCCTGATTCAGTCCGCCCTTGCTAACATCCCGGTCTACTATCTCTTCATTTTTAAATGTCTAGCGAGGGTGGTCAAAACTATCGAAAAATACCAAAGAGACTTTCTATGGAAGGGAGGGGGCATGGGAAAAAGGATCACCTACTCAGATGGGGTATAGTTTGTCATGAGAAGAGGAAATGGGGCATCAATATTCGGAACGTTGCTGCTAGGAACATGGCTTTACTTGGGAAAATTCTCTAGCGCTTCTACAGCGAAAGACACAACTTTTGGCGCAAGGTTATTCACAGCAGGTATGGCTATCATGATAATGGTTGGGATATCAATCCACAATGGAAAGTGTCCGGGCTCTTACTCTGGAAAGTGGTTTCCAACCTAGCCACATCTTTTTACTCTCATTCCTGATTCCTGGTAGGTTCAGGGTTTAAAGTTAGGTTCTGGGTCGACCTTTGGTGGCAAGATGATATCTTGGCTAACCTTTTTCCTCGTTTTTCAGATTAGTCACCGACAGAGATGCTTTGGTGGCTGATATTCTGTCTTGGACCTCTTCTGGGCTTGGGTGTGTCACGACCCTAATCCCTAGGGTATGACACGTGTACACACACGAGCGTAGCCTAGTATTCCATGCAATGACTCTCACCCTCAACTAATAATCCAATTACCATTAAAACATCCAAGATGGTGGTACAACCATGAATAACTAACGAAGCAAAAATAATCATCTAAATGCAGCAGAAATAACCTTGGATTATAAACCTGAATATATACATATATGCCAAGGCATCAACCAAAAAGATGCACAAAACAAAACATCACCACAGATGGTGAATAAGATGTACAAAATTCCCATACGCTGAAGTACAACTATACAATACAACCCAAAAAAAATACATGACCCACATGAAGGTCAAACTCTCACATCACGCAGTAAACAGGGTCTCGATGCGTCCCAGCGCGACCCTCATCGTCGAACTCTCCCTCAGGAGTCTCATCCGGAGGATTTAAGGTACCTGAAATGTTTATGCCACAAAGGTTTGAGCTACACAGCTCAACAAGTATACAACACAAAACCAAAAGAATAATAAGATTTTCATATGGTCATGCATGTAATGCCATGATTTATGCAAGGTATTTCAATTACAAGCCATGACATGAACAAGAATAATAAGACCAATAAAAATGGCCTAACAATCATATGAATGCGAGAATGCATGACTTGATCATATTATGACATAGATTGCACGCGTCAAACCCAGCCAGCACCCCTATACACCAGTAATGTGACAAGGTGTACGGTCCCTTACATAGACCTCAGATACTTACTGATTCCGTGTGTACACCACGGTTTTAAGGGACTTTCAACCCTTGGGAATCCAAGTCCTGCTTTTATTTTTGTCTGAGAACCGGGGTAAGACCAAAGCGTCTACAAGACCCCATCAGGTCCAAGGGTAAGACCAAAGTGTCTACAAGACCCTCCGCTACAAACTTCCACTCACAATATATCAAGTTATTCATCATTTGTATATCTTTCATATATCGTATAAGCATCCTGGGCTGTTGGGGTAGCTAATCCCTCACCCTTAGTTCCTTTGAACTGATACATAACTAGTCCCTTCAGCGGGACACCATAAATATATCATATCTTTCTTTCTTTGGGATCCTTCAATCCTGTTACTCATTTCCACCCTACTCTCGTCATTATACAGGCATGGAGGAGTAAGGGTAGTCTTAGTCCTCATAAGGACCTCATGCATGTATGACCATTAATGCATGAATCTCTACCACATCCAACTATATGTATGCATCAAAATCATATTTCTGAACAATTTTAAGATAAAACACAACTTAAATGTTAACATTAATCATACCCAATTCATAAGCGGATAATATAATACACTTCGTAATTGTACAAGAACCACGACACATATGGTTATTTCACATTGTTCATTAGGCTAAAATACCTCTCTTTGGTGTTCTTACATAGCCTCCAACATAGTAGAACAAATAGGCTTAAAGCCCTCAAATTCCCAAAAACAAACTGTAGTACACACAGGGGGATCGATTGCACCTGTATTGTGCACTCGATCTCACATTGGGCGCTCGATCACCCATTCCTGTGAGCATACTGGGCGCTCGATCACACCTGGAGTGCGATTGATCGCCTAACTCAGAAAACAGAAACACAGAAATTTTTCTGTATAAAGAAACAAACCAAACTACATATATATATATATATATATATAGTTTTACATGCCATATCATCCTTTTCAACACACATGGACATGCAGACAACACTTTAAGTTCACTATCATCCTAACAACCAAACCATACAAAAATCAAAGAAAATCCTTTTTAGAATTGTATAAATACACTTACTGTTTTGCTGAAATCCAAGATAGAAGCTTTACAATCCTCTTCTTCTCCTTCTTCTTCTCTTCTTCTTTTTCTTCTTCTTCTCTTCTCTTTCTCAGGTTTGTGTTAAACCGACCTAAGAGAAGAGAAAATTATAAGCTTATATTAAAAAAAAGTATTAGTCTTTTACTATGGCGCTACTAGGTAATACCCAGTTTGGGTATTGCCAGCTTATTAATTAAGCACAAATTAGGAAATTTAAGCTCTAATCAATATAATTAAGCTATTGTTTTTATTTTCCAAACTCAAGTAAATGATAATCATGAAAAACAGAAAATCTGAGGTATTACAGGGTGGAACCTCCAGTTTAGACGAAACCTTAGGCTAGTTGATGTTGTTGAGTTGTCTTCCCTTTTTGAGTCCCTTCAGGATGTTTGCTATGATTTTTCTGGAACGGACCGTAGAATTTGGATCCCCAATAACAAGGGGGTCTTCTTGTCTTGCTCTTTCTTTCCTTTGTTGAGAGCAGATCTCTCTGTCCCCTTTTTCTGTGTCCCCTTTCCGAGTATTTGTGAAAGTATGAGGTCCCCCCTAAAGTGAAGTTTTGCGTGGATGGTCTTACGTAGGAGGATTAATACTTAGGATGTGTTATAGCGAAGAAGGAAATACCTTACTATTTCCCTTTAAATGTAATTTATGTGCAGACAAATGGAGGAATCTGTGGACCACTTATTTATTCATTTAATGGTAGCATATTAGATCTGGACTAGATTTCTCGGTTTGGTGAATGTTTCTATGGTGATGCCTCATGATGTCTAGTTTGGAACAATGGAGGTTTCCTTGAATGGGCAAGTGTGGTAGACTGTTATACAGGGCACTCTTCTTTGCGGTCATCTGGTCCAATTGGAGGGAGAGGAACAGAAGAATCTTTGAGGATACTCAGGCTGGTACTCATACAATTATTGTTTTTTGATGAATAACCAACATATTATATAAATAAGAGAGGAATACAAAAAACAAGTGCCAAAAACAAAAGAAAAGAAAACCTGGTGCACAAGATGAGCATCAGAAGAACAAAGCAAGAGAAAGGAAAATACAACTGCCCCCAGTAGTAGATCAACACAAACAAGGATCAGGGCCTAAGCCCGTAACTCAACCTTCATCCTCCATCCCCAATCATCAACGCAGACAACTACTGAGAACATGGTGATCTCTAGGGAGGAATTTAGAGGGTTATCATTATCGTCCGTGATTAGTGACTGGAGCTCAGTTGTGCTTCTCCCTTCATCTGTGTCTCAGCCTCGTGTGAGGTGGTCTACCCCTTTTGTTGGGTAGATAAAGCTGAATTTTGGTGGATCTTATTTGGGGAATTCAGGTTCGTCTTGGATTGGTGGAGTTTTCAGAGATCATACTGGGCATGTACTAAATGGGTATTTTGGGACAATTGGAGATGGAAAGTAGATGAGGGCAGAGTTATTTGCTTGAGCCATGGGTATTAGGGAGGCAAGGAATCAAAGGTTTCATAACTTCATGGTGGAGGGGGATTTTGCTGTATTTATATCTTGAATAAGGGAGAGGACTTTTCACTCGTGGAGAATATCACACTCTTTTTTGTTGGCACTCTCTCTTGGGAAAGGTATTAATATCGCATTCTCGCATGTCCTTAGAAGTGCCAATGGATTTGTGACCATTTGGCTAGAGAAGGGATTAACAGGGATTTCTTATTTAGTGGGGCTGTTCCCTTTGAGCTCTTGGATGAGGCGATCTAGTTTCTGTTTTTGCTTTCTCGATTTTATCCTTTTTGCTGTGCTTCGACCACTTCTTCTTGGTCATCCAGCCTTGTACGATCTTCTCCTTATTTATATAATCTTCATTAACCATAAAAAAAAGGTTGCACATGCATTACTGAATGTATATATAGTTAAGGAAAAATAAGATATATAACTTAAGAAAAGATTAAATGAAACCAAGGTTCTTAATGTCGATGTCGCCAGCCATGTCGCAGGAAAAATGGGAAACTATCCCTAAATACATGAATTTAAGGATGAAGCAATTTTTATACCTACATAAAAACATCAAAATATGATAAATACATCAAAAGATAGCTGAATATGATAAAACAATGTCTAATAAAGATCCCATAATGAGAGAAGTTTGCTACATGCTGCCAAGTGTCGACTATCAACATAAAGTATATCATGATGTTATAACAAAATACAAGTGTATCTAAAATTCATAAATGTCATAAAGTTTAAGAATAATTCCAGCATTCCTTGTGGATTTGATGTACTATACATTATAAGTTATAACTTTATCTTAAGTATTCTTAAACTTCATGACATTTATGACTTTTATGTTCATTTGCATTTTGTTATTTACATTATCTATATTTAATGCCGACATTTGACACTTGATAGCATGCATGCAAACTTCTCTCATTAGAGGATCTTTATTATCTATACATAGTTTTATCACATTCCTAATATATTTTGAAGTATTTATCACTTATTTAAGCATAAATAACTTCTCTCAAAGTTAATCATTTGGTGATAATTTTTCTTTATCCCTCAAACTGGGAGCAATTCCCCCCATGTTGGCAACATCGGTGACATTTCCACACTCCTCTCTCAAACTGGGAAAAATTCCCCCCGTTTCGCCAATATGTCGGCGACATGTCACTGAAATATCATCGACATGTCGCTGACACTGAAAATACTGAATGAAACTGACCTATAGATATCCAAATGTAGAGGTTCTTCTAATCTTAATGGGGCTTAAGACCCATAAAAGAGCTCTTACATTCAATTCATTGAATTTGAAGTGTTGGATCATCAGATATCCTTGAACTGTGATCAAGACCCATAAAGGGTTCTGACATTTAATTTTCATTAAATTACATTAAATTCATTCAAAGTGTTGTATCATCAGTTGTCCTTGAATTGTGATCAAACGGTCAATGGTCACATAAAAACAATTGTAAGGGTTCTTAAGCCCTTAACCTTGGTTGCTTCCTTAAGTTTTGCAAAGGAATAACCATCCTCTTGTTGGGGATTCTTTCTTTTAATTTTATTTTTTTGTATGAACAATTTCAGAAGTAAATATCTTCTAATCTATATATCAGTTTGCAATAAAAATCATTAGAAAGTGAAACTAACCTACATATATCCAACTATAGAGTTTGTTTTAGTCTTAACTTTTGCTAAATGGGGCTTAAGACCAATAAAGGGGTTCTGACAATTATTTCATTAAATTGCAATTATATCAGTGTTGGATCGTCAGATGTCCTTGAATTGTGATCAAATGGTCAATGGCCACTTACGGACAATTGTAAGGTTTCTTAAGCCTTACCTTAAGGTTTGAAGAGAATACCGATCCTCTTTTTAGGGATTATTTCTTTAAATTTTTTTTTTGTATGAGCAGTTTCAGAAGTAATATCTCCCAATCTGTATATCAGTTGGAATAAAAATGGATTCATTGGAAAGCTTTAGTCGGGTACTTTCTACTGATCTTTTTCCAGGTTTAGGTGACTGGATATCTGCAAGGGGCTCCAATTCTTCCATGTATAATGATCTTTGTAGGAGATGTGACAGATTTTTCACATGTGGGTCAATCTCTCCTACTGAACCTCTATGCCAAGCATCTTCGAGTGATGGTGTGCTAAGTGATATTCTCCAGGTAGAGTCATCCTGGGAGCGGGAGTTGGAGTTAGAGGAGTCGGAATCAGATGGGATTGGGTTAGGTGCGGTGTTCATGGATGAGTGGGTGGGCGTGGAGGACATAGCAAGATTGTTCAGATTATCGGTGTCGAATAAGGATTGATATCCCATTCCTTTGGCCGAGGCTGTGCGGGGGTTTAGGTGTAATAAGGTTGGGAACCTTTGGGGTGCTCCTTGAGTGCGAGAAATACCAGGTTTTGGATGCAATATAACAAGAGGAAAGTGGGGGAATAAAACCAATAGTGCCTAATGAAGATTCTTAATTGGAATATTAGGGGGCTTGGGAAAGCCTATAAAAGACAGGCGGTTCGTGATTTGTGTTTTCATGTGAAACCCAATATTGTTGTCTTACAAGAGACCAAAAAAGTTGTCCGGATGAGTTTGATTAGGCATCTCTGGAAAGGTAGGAACATAGAATTGGTGTATCTTTCGTCTATAGGTGCGTCGGGGGAGATTTTAGTAATTTGGGATGTGGAGGTTATGTCCGGTGAGATGTTTAAGGTGGGTAGCTTCTCAGTGTCGGTCAAGTTTGTCGATTTAGAGGATCGGTTTGAGTGGGTCTTGTCAGGGGTCTACGGACCTAATTGTCGGAATCGTAGAAGGTTGTTCTGGGAGGAAATCAGGGAGGTGAGAGCATTGTGGGATGGTCCACGGTGCTTGACTGGAGACTTTAATGTGGTTTGGAGTTTTGAGGAAAGAAGTAGAGGGCATACCATGAACTGTAGTATAAGGGAGTTCTCTGATCTTATTAATGGCCTTAGTTTGCTGGACTATCCTTTAAGTGGTGGGTGGTTTACGTGGTCTAACTGCTAGGTGGATGCCAATTGGAGTAGGTAGGTTGGATAGGTGTTTGGTGTCGGCTAGTTGGGATGATCACTACCCGACCATCTCACAGGTAGCTTTGGGGAGGACCACTTCGGATCATTGCCCTCTTTTGATATCTTTAGAGAGCTTGAGGAGGTGCCCTTCTCTATCCAGTTTTGAAAATATGTGGCTAACTTCGGGTGATTTTAGGGATAAGGTCAGTGGGTGGTGGGCCGAGGTGGATAGGAGATCTTCTTACTGGAAAGGCCTTCTATTTATGAAATCTTTGAAATATCTGAAGAGCAAAATCAAAGATTGGAACGAAAGGGAGCTTAGGCATTTATGTTTTAGAATACGGGATCTCACTGAGGTGATTGGTCGTATAGATAGAGTGGAGCAGTCTGGAGTCATTTCTAAGGAAGGTGATGAGAACACTAGATTTTTTCACAAAATGGCCAATGGTCGTGCAAAGGTAAATACACAGGCGAGTCTTCAGGTGAATGGGGTGTTTGTTGAGGAGAGAGATAGGATAGTGGAGGCAATCTTTGAATTTTATTCAGATTTATATGAGTTTGATCAAGACTACTGTTTTGATGTGTCTAGTCTGGGTGGTAATAGATTGTCGGAGGACCAGGCTGGGTGGGTGGAGTAACATTTTTAGCTTTAAGAGGTTAGGGAGCCAGTCTAGGGGTTAGGAAAAGATAAAGCTCCGTGCCCGGATGGTTTTTCGATGGCCTTCTTTTAGGAATGTTGGGAGATAGTGAAAGAGGATCTTTTGGGTGTTCTTTAGGACTTTTACGAGGGAGTAGTTATCAATAAGTTGATGAATGCCACATTTATTGCGCTCATTCCAAAAAAAATTGAGGCTAGGGAATTAAAGGATTTTAGGCCAATTAGTCTGACTACCAGTCTCTATAAGATCATTGCCAAAGTGTTATCCTCTCGATTAAAGATGGTGGTTGACAATTTGGTGTCTCAGAACCAAAATGTGTTTATTGGAAGTCGTTAGATTCTAGATAGTGTCCTTATCACTAATGAGGTGGTGGATGATTGGAGGAGTGGTAGAGAAGGATTGGTGCTGAAACTTGACTTGGAAAAAGCGTATGATCGTGTGGAATGGCATTTCATTGATAAGGTGTTGGAATGGAAAGGGTTTGGGGTAAGATGGAGGAAGTGGATTGTAGGGTGTGTTCGAAATGTGGTGTTCTCGTTCCTTTGGAATGGAGGTGTGTATGGCCAGGTGGCCCTGTCCCGTGGATTGAGACAGGGAGACCCGTTGTCACCCTTTCTCTTTTCTTTGGTGGTAGATGTGTTAAGCAGGTTTCTAGTTAGAGGAGAGGACAACGTGTCTATCTCACATTTGCAGTTTGCGGATGACACCTTACTTTTTCTACAGGTGGATGAGATCCAAACCTATTGGATTAAGTCCATTGTCAGATGTTTTGAGTTGGTATTGGGTCTTAAGGTTAATCTGGAGAAAAGTAGTTTAACGGGGTTGAATATGACTCAGGAGAGGGTGGAGGTGTTCGCAGCTATATTAGGATTTCGGGTGGAGGGGTGGCCATTGGTATATCTTGGTCTCCCGCTAGGCGTGAATCCTAAGGCAATTAGTTTTTGGAACCGGTGGTGAATTGGGTTGATAAGAGGCTAGCTTCGTGGAAAAAGGGTTATCTATCACTAGGTGGTACGATTACCCTAATTAAGGCAGCTTTGGCAAATGTACTTGTAAACTATCTTTCATATTTAGAGCTCCCGCTAGAGTGGTGAAGTTGTTGGAAAAATTTCAGAGAGACTTTCTTTGGGAGGGGGGGAGTCAGAAGAAGAGTCATTTGGTCAGATGGGAGCTAGTGTGTAGATTGAGAGAGGAAGGTGGTCTTAATATGGGGAATATCGCTTGGCACAACATGATTCTTTTAGGTAAATGGCTGTGGAGGTTTAGTAGGGAGAGAGATGCAGTGTGGTGGAAAGTCATACACAACAAATATGGAGGACATTGTAATGGTTTGGATTGTAACTCTTCAGCTAGATGTTCCACTAGTATTTGGAAAGAGATTTCTTCATTACTTCCTCATTCTTGGGTCATGTCCTGTATTGCATTGGCGACGGTCTTCAAGTGAGTTTTTGGTATGATTTGTGGTGGGGGGAGTCTATCCTAGTGGTTCGTTATCCTCGTCTCTTTAGAGTAGTTTTCAGTAGGGATGCCCTTGTGTCGGAGGTTCTTTCATGGTCTGCTTCTGGTCTTCTCTGGAATCTTGGGTTCTATCGTGAGTTGAGATCTCTTGAGATCCTAGAGGTCGGGTCCTTGTTTGTTGATCTAGTGGGAGTTTTCCTTGGTCCGTAGTTCAGAGATTTGCAGGTTTGGAGTCCTTGTAGTAGTGGCTTGTTCTCGGTTTGGTCCTTCGGTCGCGGGTGTTTATGCCGTCCCTCTTTCCCTATCGGTTTGTGTGGAGACCTTTCGTTTCTTCTAGGGTGAAGGCTTTTTTCTGGTTAGCTATTCTGTATAAGATCAATACTTGTGGCCATCTGCAACGGAGATGGCCGTCTTGTGCGTTATGTGCAGAAAGGAAGGGGAATCAATCGATCACTTGTTCATTCATTGTTTGGTGGCTTCGAAGGTGTGGTTCTTCTTTATCAGTAGATTGGGGTTTCGGTGGGTCATGCCAGAGGGTATTGGTGCTTTATTAGTATAGTGGCGGTTTCCAGGCTTAGGGTTGAGGGGTAGCTTAATGTATCAGGGGGTGTAGCATGCGATTATGTGGGTTCTGTGGGGGTAATGAAATGCGAGAATCTTTGAGGAAAGGGTTATACTGGTTGGGTCCATTATTGATGTGATATTGTCATTGGTTTGTTCTTGGATGGTGGTGCTTCCAGCCTTTAAAGGGATCTCGATGTCTGATTTTTCTTCGAGTGGGGCCAGTTTTGCTCGTATGGCTCCTATGGTTCGGATTGTAGTGAGGCAATGGATTCCCCCATCGGTTGGGTCCCTGAAAATGAATTGTGATGGGGCTTCTTCAGGTAATCCAGGACCGTTTGGGATAGAGAGGGTGTTCATAGATCATGATGGCCAGATTGTGCATGCATTTCGGGATTGGTACAGGAGGGTGACTCCACGAGGGCGGAGTTATTGGCACTCCTCATGGGATGTAGGGAGGCCGTTAGAGTGGGTTTCTCTTAGGTGGTGCTGGATGGGGATTCTTCGTCAGTTATTTCATGGATGTTGGGGCCGATTTCTTGTCCATGGAGGTATACACACTTAGTCAGGTTGGCCAGATCTCTGGGTGAGAGGATTCATGCCTCTTATGTTCATATCTCTAGATTTGGTAATGGGGTGGTGGATTGGATGGTTAGAGATGGTATTGCCAAGGTCGAGCTGTTTGTGGGTATTTCTATTGCTGAGATGATATAGGTTGGAGTGGTCTTGCCTATGGAGTCTTCTGGGGAGATTAGGGTGGTATAGTGTTGTGTTATTTTTGGTTTTTGGTAGTCTTTATGCTTTTAGGCTTGGTGCTCTTCTTGTGCGTTGGGTCTGATGGCTCTTATTTGTATTCTTTTCCTTGTCTTTTGCATTTATATATATATATATCCTCTAATGGTTACTTGTAAAAAAAAGGGACCAAGGTTTTCCATGTCGATGTTGCTTGGCATACCCGGCGATATGTCGCTGATATGGGGAAAAAAAGGGGAAATGTGGGGAAACCATGGGTTTTTGATAGATTTTTTTGCCCTAAACTTTAAACATGCCTAATTAAGGCCAAGATGCATCAAAATACATCAACAAATGCAAAAACAAATGTCTACATATCAAGGGATATTGCTCGAGAGAGGTTCACCAACTCGCTATGGTGTGCAACCTGTGTAAAAATTGATGTAATATGATCTACTTAAGCTATATGATGCAATATGATCTACTAAAAGTACATGAAAATAAGCAAATAAGATACATACCATACCAATTTTAAATCATAAATTCAAAAAATTTCAATGTGTTTTATTTTTTAATTTTTTTTTTATTTCGTAGTTAAACGGTTTCATAGTTGATATTTATTAACATACAATATTTATTTCCATTTATTTATTTATTTTTCTAAATTTTTCAAAAAAACATGAAATTTTTCCCTATGCCGCAGACATGTCTCCCATGTTGAGAGACATCGGGAAATACCGAAAAAAATTGAAATTGTTTCGTCATGTCGGCACATATCATTGACATGTTGCCCATGTCCCACGAAATGAGGGTAAAATTAATTTACACTCTGATTTCGTGTCCCCCAACTCCAAATCGCCAACATGGGCGACATGTCGCCGACATTATAAACATTGGGAAGGACTGATCCGGTGTAAGTTGTAACATTGGTCACTCTCCGGTCTCTGGTACTTGTCAATTGCTGCTGATGTTGCCCATGTGAACAATAACTCTTAGGTTTTGACTGAGAAGTTGAAAAGGGATGTAGAAGATGGAAGAAAACTAGAACAGTAGAAAACGAAAAGCAAGAAGAACAAAAAGAAATTAGCAAAACAATTTTTTTTTTAGATTGATTAGATAAGGTATTAAAACCTTCCATTATTGTTTATTGAAAATTTAAAGTAATTAGCAACTAATCTATTAAAGAGAAATTAGTTGGCATTTGGTATGTGCTTTTATTAATGGTAACCTTAGTCACTAAATATTAAAGCTTAATACCCCAAACCCGATGGGTACCCAACATACCCTATTGGCCTATTCTTAACGAGGCTGATTTCTATGGAACCAGAGCCGAACCCGATAATCTAACGGGTCTATAAACCCGGAACGGAAGCCTATTAAGAGGGTTCGGTTCTTTCGGGTTTGGTCGGATATCAGGTACCCATTGACACTCCTAGTGTGATGAGGTTTCCCACAATGAGAGCATCTCAACTTATCCTTTTCATCAGAAGACAGCTTCCCACCATGTTTATCACCTTTCTTTCCATCCTTTTGTAATGCCACGAGGGCAGATCTCTCAGCCATACTATACTTTTGCATTGCACTTTTTCCTACTTTCTTCACTCTTCACATAGGCATAAACCTGATTTAGAAAAGGAAGTCTTTTACTTCATACTTGCACTTGTATCATCTCAAACTCTGGATTTTGACCAGCCAAGAGTTCAAAAATTCTAGAATGCTCCAACATTTTTTGGAGGCTACTGCATCTTTCCAACACTATGGGTGAAAATTTTCATAATGATCCAGTTCTTCCCACGTACTTCTAAGATTGACAAAGTAACTAGCCAGTGGTTTCTCCCCCTGAAGATGATGTGAGATCTGTTGGCTCAACTGATAAATCCTCACAAAGTTGTTCACCTCTGAATATGCATGTGCTGTGGCATCCCATATCTGCTTTGCGGTCTTCAGGAGTAGGAAGCCTCTACTGATTTTAGGTTCCATGGAATTAAGGAGCCATGACATAACAACCAGATTCTCGGCCTCACACTTCTCATAGGCAGAATCTTACACATCAGGCTCTTGTACCCTTCCATTCAAATGACCCAATTTACCCCTTCCTCTAATAAACGTCTGAACTGATTGTGACCACTCTAAGTATTTAGTCCCATTCATCTTGGTAGTCATGATCTGTATTCCTGGACTATCACTATGAACACTCATTTATGATACTCCACTAACACCACCAGAAACAGCAGATATAACTTCGTGTTCCGACATCCTGCTCAAAGAATACGTCCCAAGTAACAATCTGCCTCCAAGACATATCGAGAACCACAAATTACATAAAAAAATCAGCCCCCAATACACACATCAAGGGCTACAGATGACATACGAACATGAAAAAAAATTAACCAATGAGGATACGACTCTAATCCATTTCTTTTCCTTTTTATTTTCTTTTTTCCCCTTTTTTGTAGAATGGATTAATTAACCCATAACAAATTCTCTGACTGTACGTACTCATATTATGATATAGTCGGGATTGATTGAAACCCTAAGAAAAGAGAAAAAGAAAGGATGATTTACTCTCGGTAGAGCTCATTGATGTTAAATATCCAGATGAAATGCCAGAGACGAGGACTTGAAGCCACTACTTCTGGATTGGAAAGAGAATAATGCGGTTAGGGAAGGGGTCTCTCAAGGGCACACCAAGGATTCGGAGGAAATTATTTCTGATTGGATTCTAGTGAAGCTGAAGAGTTTTAAGGAGTTTTTGGGAGGATGAAATTCAACACGATCTCTAGGGTCCAAATGGATGGGGAGTTTATTGAGGAAGCCGATCGTATAGTCTCTAATCTCTGTGAGTTTTATCAGAAGCTTTATAGATCGGAACAAGAATTTTGTTTTGATATCTCTCAGCTTAGGGGTGATAGTTGTTAGATGCCCAATGTGACTGGTAGAAAGACCATTTGGGGAATCAGAGAGAAGATCTATCGTTTGGAGTTTAGATTGAGACAAAGCCCCCATCCCTGATGGATTCACGGTTGCATTTTTTTTTGGATTGTTGGGACTTGGTCAAGCTTGAGCTTATGGGGATTTTTGAAGAATTTTATGTGAATGGATTGTAAACAAAATGACTAATGCTACTTTCATTGCTCTAATCCCAAAAAAGAAAGGTGCCAGGGAGATTAAGGATTTTTGGCCAATCAACTTGACGACCAGCCTCTACAAAATTATTGCTAAGGTTCTAGCGGTGCGTCTTATGGGGGTGATTGGACGGATTGTGTCATCGTCTCAGAGTGCCTTTATTGCTGGTAGGCAGATCCTTGACAGTGCCCATATAGTGAATGAAGTCGTAGAGGATTGGCAGAAGAGGGGGAGATAGGAGTTGGTGTGTAAGCTAGATCTAGAGAAGACGTATGATAGGGTGGAATGGCAGTTTTTGGATAAGGTTCTTTTTTGGAAAGGTTTTGGGGCTAGGTGAAGGCGGTGGATTACAGGGTATGTGAGTAATGTGGTGTTCTCCTTCTTGTGGAACGGGAGTGTGCATGACAAGATTGAGTCCTCGCGTGGTTTGAGGCAGGGTGATCCTCTATCTCCCTTTCTTTTCGTTCTAGTAGTAGATGTCTTGGGTGCTTTCTTGGCTAGGACCGAGGAGATGAGTTTGATCAAGGGTTTTAGGATTGGGAGGGATCAGATCTCTATATCTCATCTTCAGTTTGCGAATGATACTCTTTTGTTCCTTCAGGCAAACGAGTCTCAATTTTTTTGGATCAATACGATTATTAGATGTTTTGAGATGGTGTCAGGTTTGAGGATCAACTTTGATAAGAGCAGTCTGATTGGCATAAGTATGGCCCTTGATTGTGTCGAGCTTTTTGCGTCAGTTTTTGGGTGTCGGGTATAGTATTGGCTGATCCGTTATCTCGGGCTACTCGTAGGGGGTAATCCGAAGACCGTTAGCTTTTGGGATCCGGTGATTGACAAGGTGGCTAAGAGGCTGGCGACGTGGAAGAAAGGATACTTCTCTTTTGGTGGGCGTATTACACTCATTAAGGCCGCCTTTGTCAACATCCAAGTCTTCTATTTGTCTCTATTCAAAGCGCCTAGCCGGGTGATTGGGGCTTTGGAAAAGCTTTAGAGAGACTTTCTCTGGAATGGGGAGGGTTCAAAGAAATGTCATCTTGTGAGATGGGAGGATGTGTGTTTGGGTAGGGAGGAAGGGGGTCTTAGTTTGGGAAACATCTCTGCTCAAAACTTGGCACTTTTGGGCAAAAGGTTGTGGAGGTTTTGTGGGGAGAGGGAGGCTTTGTGGCAGAGGGTTATTCATAGTAAGTATGGATCACATGAAAACAGTTGGGATAGTAACCCTCTTGCTAGATGGTCCTCTAGCATCTAAGGAGGTGTTTATTGGCACTGACCTCCCTAATGTGAGGTGTGGTCCTGTAGTGGTAGAGGGATTTTTTCAGTTAAATCTTTTTTCTCTACTCTTCGGCCTTTTCTCCTTACCTCTTCTAGTTTTCCTATGCGTTGTATTTGGTGTCCTTTAATTCCTCCTCGAGTCAAAGCTTTAGTGTGGTCTGTGTTCCTTCATAAAATCAACACATGCAATCGGTTGCAAAGAAGGTGGTCGGATTGTGCTTTATCCCCACACATGTACTTTTTGTGTAGAAAGATAGGGGAGTCGATTGACCTTCTTTTCGTTCATTGTTCGGTTGCTATGGAGATTTGGTCCTTCCTTCTTCAGAATGGTGTGGATTGGATTATGCCTTGGGACATCAGGGACTTACTTGTCCATTGGTTTTTCCCAGGCTTGGGAAAGAGGGGCAAGCTTAGGTATCAGGGGGTTTGGATAGCGTCATAGCGATTCTTTGGGTCATGTGGAGAGAACGTGACACATCCCAAACCTAAAGAGCTTCTTAGGATGCCCAAAGGTTGGTAGTGTAACTCTCACCCCATTTCCAAATGCGAGAAGATAAGCAATATAGAACATAAGCAAAAGCAATTAAATGAGTTCTAATTAATAATTAAAAAATATTACAATGTGTTTAACTAAATCACATGAGTTCAACTACAAAATAAAGACTTGTAGACTTCTACCCTTCTATTCCCAATATAACTGAACTCTCCGATATCAATCCAAGACATGAAAATATTAAACAACAAAACATAAGCTAAAAGCTCGGATGAGTAAGCCCTTCAAATCAGGGTATTTACTCAAAAATACTTGTTATGAGAAAATAAGTACTCCGATGAGTAGGCCCTTCAAATCAGGGTATTTACTCAAAAATACTTGTTATGAGAAAATAAGTAATATCATATATTAAATGAAGAAATGATGAGTAATATCCCATAGATATGAGCAATACACAACACACCACATAATGCAGTTTTCTTCCATCTCACTTGGTTTTGTCTCACGACTGTAAATCTACACAACTTGGTAAACTTATACTAATATGCCTAACTCTATATGATAACATGCAAATCAAGTGTATCATACACAAGATCAATCACACAAAACATGCACAAGAATATGAAATGCAATGCATGCTGTTTGGCATTCAAATGATGTATATCCACACCCGATCTAATCCCAGTCTATTTGAGATGTCGTTGTGAACCATCCCTCCAATACAAGCCATAAATAGGAGATTATTCTACGTGTGCACCATAGTTCTAGGGCCTTCGACCCAGTGGGCACAATCCCCACACATTATTTTTTATCACGAGGCATCACCTATGAACTCTCCCTTGTGAATCATACATTATCCGATCTACTAATAGAATTTCACTTAGTCATTTGCCAACCAAGCAAGCAAATTGGTCTATTGGGTAGCAATTCCCTCAACCCACAATAATCACAACATAATGATATCCACATAACATCCTCACACGTAATAATCCAAGAGAGGTTTCCAATGTACCTCAAATCCAGAACCTATCCAAGCACCCTTACACAAGGATAATCTGTAAGAGGTTCCACTATCACCTCAAACTAGAACTATATCCAGTCAATTCCTCATCAGGAATTCAAGTGTCAAGTCAAACTCATTGGACTTAATCAAAGTCACAATGCTCTCATGTAGATTAATACCCTATTACTAATGCAATTTACACAACATAGTATATCATGCTCACACACATCATATTCACCAAGCAAACACATGAGACACATTCTCATGATCTAAACTAATATATTGCACATAAGAATTAATTATAAATAGGTGTTGACACATATGGTGAAGATTCATCCTACTTATGAACATGGTTTTAAGGATCGGATCAGATCAGCCGATCCGGATCGGGATCAGTTTGAACCGGTCCGATCCTATGCCATGATACAAAGTATTGTATCAAGTGGCTTTGGATCGGACCGATCCGGATCGTCTGGTCCGGTCTGATCTGGTCTGATTCAAAATTTTTTGCACAAGTGGCTTTGGATCGGACCTATCCCGATCCGGATCAGCCGATCCAGTCCGATCCGGTCTGATTCAAATTTTTTTGCAATTGGCATTGGATCGGACCGATCCAAGCGATACCGATCCGGATCGGCCAATCCAATAACTGGATCGGACCAATCCAATTTTTATTTTTTTTTTAATTTTGTAAGAACTATCCAAAACTTGGATCGGATCAGGATTGGCCGACCCAATACCGGATCGGGATCGGCCAGGACCGGTCCGATATCCCGATAATAAAAACCTTGCTTATGAATGAAAGGTCTGCACACAAGTCATTAATTTACTATGTTTATAATTGTATCAATATTCACACACAACACATGATTTAGGCTAGTATATGTACACACAAGGCAAGCATTCATCAAAAACATATATATATATTCATCATAAAGTCAAATAATCATTCCATTATTGTATCAAACCAGTCATAAAGAGTTTTAAGAAGCTTATCTCCTTCAGAAATGGTGTTCACCCTAAGGTCAAGGTTTCAATCGGTTTTCTCGTAGGGTATAGATATGTCGAATCATGTATTTCAACTTCAAGTACCTTGAAACTCTCACAACTTATGTAAAATTTATTGTATAGGTGCTCAAATGGTCCAGATGGTCGGTAGGGTCTTAGGTTAGGTGATCGGTTAGCCTAAGTTTTGGAAAGTGTGCCAAAGTCCATAAAATTTGTGGTATGGGTCCTCTGGAACCTAATTAGATTGAATATATCATAAATTTGTCAAGTCATGAGTTTCGGTTAGGGTGTCGGTTCACCCTGGAGTCTGCCTTAACTCTAAAGTCACATGCCCAGACGGTTGGGTTGTCGGTTTGCCGAGGTGTCTTCGGCAGACGAACCAGAGAACCAAAAACTAACACACAGAGACTTTGGTTAGGTGCTCTGTGAGTATTGTGTACCCAAAAGTTTTCGGTTAGGGTGGGGGTGTGCCGAGGTACCCACCGAAGTTGGTTTTTGCCTATATTTTGTTGAGACTTCTCCCATAGGTGGTCTAAGGTGTAACTCACCTTCAAGATCAGTTTACAACTTCATCTATTCTTATAAAATAGGTCAACACCTCAATCTTGTTCAAAATCCGGATTATCTTGCTTCTATGGCCTACTTCATACTTTGAATTGTTTCTTCAACTTTTTGCTGATTAAGATTTCTAGGTTTTATATATAGAAACATGAGGAAGGGGTTTATAATCATACACAATAATTTCCACCATGTTATAACACATGCTTAGGCTTAAATACACAAGAAATTGAAAGAGAAACTCACGTGTACTGCAGAATCCTATTGTTGGTTCTTCTTCTTCACTTGATTTTCTAGGCTTCTAGGGTTTGGAGATGCTAGATCTCTTCTCCCAAAGGTTCTCCACGTTTTCCTATGTTTTCCTAGGTTTAAATTGACCGAAAAGTCTTATTTTTATAGTCTTAGGTGTTAGGACCAACCTATAGTCCTAGTACAACTAGTATACTTCTATTTTAGGCTATTAGAGAACTCCTATCTTATCTCTTAACTCCTATTTTATAGCAATTATTAATTTCACACGAATTTGTAATGTATTTAAATTCTATTTAATGTTTTGGGCCTTAAGGAAACTACTTAAGCCCATTAAGCTAATTAATTAATTTAATTATCCCCGTATTTAATTACTTAAACCCAATTCAATTAAATAGGCCAAATTCCTTTAAATTAACCCAATGCTAATTAATTAAGCCCCAAACAATACATTATGCTATAGTGTGTGATCATACAAAGTCCTCATAAAATAAACCAATCGTAATTCAAACATATAATAAGTATAAAAGAGTTTAAGCATATAGTTCATACTAGAATCCTATTAAATTATCATTCTACCCTTATTATTAAAAAAATTCTTATTTATGATTTTCAAGATCTCATAGAACGAAATACCAGGATCTTTGAGGATAGGTACAGGTCCACAGCTTCACTTGTTGAGTCTGTCTTCTCTTATTAAGTCTATTTGTAGCATGGTGGGCTTCTGGATGGTGGTCTTCTCATCATTCAGAGGGATTTCCAAGACTGATATTTCTTCTAGATGGTTTGAGATTGCGCAGTCGTCACACCGGACGATCGAGATTGTGGCTGAGTGGAGGGCGCCGTGTTTGGGTTCCTTAAAGGTAAACTTTGATGGTTCATCTTTTGGTAACCCAGGCCCTTCTGGCATTGGCGGAGTTTTCTGTGATCACTTTGGACATATCTCCCATATCTTCTTTGGTCCGATCGGCATTGGAGACTCCACGAGAGCTGAGCTTTTGGCATTTTTATCAGGTTTGAGGGAGGCTTCTAGTCTTAGTCTTTCTCAGGTCACTTTTGAGGGGGATTCTGCCTCTATCATTTCCTAGATGCAGGGGTCCTTTTCATGTCCTTGGAGGTGGGCTCATTTGGTTCTTCTGGTTAGACTTTTGGGACTGATGATAGATGCTACTTTTGTTCACACCCCGAGGTCTGGGAATACTTTGGCAAATCGTTTGGCTCGTGCAGGTGTGGGGAGGGAGGAGTGGTTTGCTGGACCTCTCTCCATTGATAGTTTGGGTGATGATCTGTTTCACTGTTTTGATGGGTGATTAACTAGTGTCTTGAGTCTCTTTGTTTTCCTTTATGCTCTTGTTATTTCTGTATTTTCTGCTGTTTCTGGCCTTTTGTGTTTATCTTGAGCACTATGGCCGTTTTTATCTTGTGTGCTTTTTATCCCCTTTATATATATCATGGTTATTCATCAAAAACAAATGTGGCCGAGACAACTAATTCATCATATTTTCTGTTCTTTGGACTTATTTCCTATTCGGCCGGTCCTGATACGGATCGCTGATCAAACTAGGGATTGGCTAGGAACGATCCCGATCCGATCCCTGAGGTAAAACACTATGACTTGGAATAGAAGCCCTGAGGTAAAACACTATAACCAGTTGATTTAGCAGGTTATTTCACTCTATGGGCTTAGAATAGAAGCCCAAGTTATCATTGGGTTGTTATTCATCCTGGGAAGGCCTCCAGTTAAGGAGGAGAAGACAGCCAGGGGGACATATTACGTCAGAAGATAGTTACAGTCATCCAACTCCGTTCTGCTTAAATATATTTTTCTTTCTTTCAAAAACTCCAAAACTAGTATAAGTTATGGTCAGTTTTACTGATAAAAGTTTAAAAGTGACATTTTACTTATTTACTGCGCTGTAGTTTTTTAGTACTTTTGTATTTTTATTTAATACCTTATATGTATATGTATATATATATATATCAATATGATCAAAGTAAAATATTGCCACATGTTACCAAGGCACTCGTTTTATTTTGTACTCCGTGGTTGCAGGTGCTTCAGGTCTATAATAATAAGGGGCGAAAGCGTCTTAATCGATTTCAGCAAGATTTAAAACCCAAAAAGATGGAGTTTCCACAAGTAATGAATGACTGTAATTCAAATTCTCAAAAAAGGAATAGGTCTTCAGAAGCAAGGCCATCAAAGCAAGTAAAAATTGACACTGTATATGGATCAGGTAAGCAAAGCTGCTGTGATCTGATTGTGATGTTCAGAAAACAAAGTAACAAAATTTTTTTATAATTCTACAGGAGATTATGAAATTCACATGCAAGCAGATGGTAAAGATGATTATTTAAAACATGTAGAAGAGTCAGGAGAGGATGAAGACAAGAAGAATTATATTAGCCTGTGTGCTTTACCAGGGCTAAGAACAACTCGCCGTAGAAACTTTTATTGGACAGAAATGTCAGATAGGTAAACGAAAAGCAAAATTTTGTTACCTTAAGGAAAGATCATAAAGATGGTTTGCCAACAACATGGGCAGGCACATGATAAGTGTTAGGACTATCCATTGGACTGGTTCCATGTAGGGCTGTCCATTGGGCCAGGCTTTACCAAGGATTTGCTAGTCTAGCCTGGATCAAAAGCAGGCTGGACGGATGTTTTAGCAGGCTGTGCTGGGACCAGGCTAAATTTGAGTCTTGAACTTGAGTTTTGGATGGGATCTGGGTGACCATAACCCAGCTTGAAAACCAACCCAACCCCGGGTATATATGTACATACATATATGAAAACTTATGTCAACCATATTCTAATCTAACCACCAAAGCCCTAGTTAATTTGTGTGTTCCCAGTCCTTTTGTATTAGTTTCTTACGCTTTTTTAGCCACTGTGGACCCGAGTCTGATCTTCTTGAAAACTAAATGAATGAAAGTTGTTTCTTGTTTTTATTTATTGATTCTTTAAAGATAATTTGATTCATAGGTAGCCCTAGTTCCAATTCCATGCAGTACTTTTTATACAATAAGAATTGTTGTTATAATACCTCCGACAAATATATTCATTACATTTTGCTGACTGTTGCAGTGATACAGTATAAGATATAATAATTTTTGTGATAATAAGACCGACCAATACATTTTATTAATTTAGATACACATCTACTTGTTCTTTATTTGTAAGGAGCTTCTTGTTTTTCACATAGTTAAATCTCTTCCTCTTAGGCAACTGGTGATTCAATATGTGAGAACACGTGCAACTCTTGGGGCCAAATTTCATCGCATTAATTGGGGTGCTGTTCCTGACCTTCCAGCACCTCCAAGTACTTGCAAAACAAGAATGACAACGCTGAATAGTAATGTAAATTTTAGAAAAGCAATATTGAGGCTTTGTAATGTGCTTAGTGAACGATATGTCAAGCACCTGGATAGAACCATGGAGAAAGAAATCCTGCTCCGTGATGCTTATGGACAGATGATTCAATATTCTTCAGTAGAATGCAGTGGTAGGAATTTATCCAGCAGTCTTGGACATGCTTTAGATTCAAATTCTGGGAAACAACCATGGGACGATTTTGAGAACCAAAATGTAAAGATGGCTCTTGATGAGGTGCTTCGCTTCAAGCAGATGGCTAAACTGGACGCTTCTAATAGAGTTGTATCTATTTCTGATAAACGGTCAGATGCTCCAGGATATGTAAGTTCTCGTTTTCTTTTGATGAAAATATTATTTTGTATTATGATGAATAGATGCACAGGTCAGGATGTCAGATTCTGAAAAAGGTTATGGAGGGTTAGAAAAGTCGTAAAAGTAGGATTTGTGGACTTGGTGCCTGGTGGTAATTTAGATAGAGGATGGGTTGACTGGTGATACACTAGAGTAAAATACTGGTTTGAGGCTCAAGAGCTGATAAGATGTTCCTATAACACCGTTATTAAGTGTTGATGTACAATACATGATAGTAATGGTCTAAAATATTTAGTCTGGTCAATCTTCCATAATCCCAATAGTATCGTTTTTTTCACAATATAGATTCATAAGTCCTTGCACAGAAAACCCAATGCATTAGTACTTGACCTTGCCACTTCTAACCATGGTTCAAGATATTGTATTGAGGTAGCATATTGGTCCATCCAAAAACTGATACGTATTGGATGCGGGTGGAAACACCATAAAAATCATGGATACGATGGTTATGCAACCCATGGATACTTAAAACAAGACTCATATAAATGCAAAGAGAAGGCAAAATATAATAATATACATAAATTTTATATCATACAACCACACACATAATATAGAAAAAACTGGTACGCACACATGAAAAGCTTAGAAAAACTTGATTAAATGTAAAGTTATAATGTATCATATAAACTAATAAAATTCAAAGAAATATGACCGTACACAAAATGATTAGTAATATTACCCCAAGTGTAAACAAATAACAAAGAAATCCCATTTCACTTATTCTTGATAGGACTTAGATAGGTAAATGTGACTGTGCACATAATGACAGAAATACCATTTACAAAGAAAATTCTCATAAAATAGAAATTCCCTTTACGATGAAAATTGTCATAGCAAACTCAGAACTAACTAGACACTAAAACATCTAAAAGCATAAAAGAATTGGACCGCCCGTGCGGATTTTCACTTTTCAGGTCCAAGATAATATCATTTTTTTGTTCTTTTATTTATTTATTTATCTTTTACTTCAATATTTGAGTTCTTCCCACCATCTTCCGATTACTTGTTGCACCAGTAGAACAAACTGGCTTGTAGTCTTGGTAATAATCAAATTCTCTCACAGCATATGAAAACAAGATGTGTAGCCTAGGATTTCTCCCCCCTAGCGTAACTGAGAGATATCCTATTGCAACTGGTAGACTATAGATTTATTCAATACCTGGGAATATTTGTAGATAACAATAGTCCAATTATTCAGTAATTCACAGGAAAAGGAACCACTACTAGTCCTGGTTACATATAGAGTAAAATCCATGATATTAAAATTGAATTCTTGGCCTCCTATTTTTCATAAGAAGGATCTGAACCTGCTGTTTCAGGGATTTTCTTAATTTTTTTTTCATTAACACTCTATTTTACCTCGTCCCATCAAGAAAAGTTTAACAGAATGGGACCAGGGCAAATAGTGATTTGTAGGGAATGGTTTTTTTTTTTTGAATGCTTATGGATGAGACTATTTCTGAAGCTTTAAACTTTGTTCAGGATTAACTAACCTCAAACATTGTTCCTAACAAGAAAGGAAATTTATAAAATAAAAACTAAAAAATCGTAATAATCCAAAAACCCTATTATGATCATGGTTTAAAATATCTTATCTTATATGTTGATATGGTTGATATTTATTTTGTATCCACTATGTCAGCACAATATATAGGTGTATTTTAGGATAAGCTAATTTCTAAATTGTATTAGTCCATACATGTAACATATCAATCGTATTGTCCAATACTGTCTATATGTTAGAATATCAACAATGGAGTTGAACATGCAATGCCTTTTTTCCATGTAAAAGCGTGAAAATGAACCATTCACTCCATTATTTGACTCTCCTTGTCTCCCTAACCAAAAAAACATACCTCGTTGAAACGCAGCCAATGTCATGCCAAAATCTTCTTATTTTGACTGAAGACATCTATTTTTTAGAACTTAGAAAGCTGTTTTCCACTTCTTGCATAGTTTTCTGAGTTATGCATTGTAAGAATTCTTTATTCCTATTTAATTATATTCTTTAGGTCTAAAATCATGTTTTGGAGTTTTATTACATGGATCAATGGATTTAAAATCAAATTCATAGTTTTAGCTACCCATTTTGTCAAATATGCAATGTTTTTATAGATATTTTGGAAAAAATACATTTTTTTAAGAAAAATATTAAGCCATATTGTTTTGAACTAAAGTTTCTACACATGATGAATCTAAGGCTGATCTATCAGCTTAATAGATTGATCATAATATTTGAAAAACTAATTTTTGAATATTTATGTTTATTATAAAGTAATTCGATTTTTTTTTATAAATAAATAATTTAATAATTTTCACAAAATAATGTGTGCTTAGTTTATCTTTAGTACTTAAAGTTTCATGTATTGTTTGTATGAAGTAATAAAATTTGTTTCTTTTTGTCCTAGGATATTTCTAAGGGATTTGAGTCCTTTTCTTGATGTTTGAACTTTGGATGTCTTGAAATTGATTGTATCATATTCCTTATAGGTAATTGATGTATTCTATGATATATGAATACTTTTCTTTGTACCTTATTATGTTTGTGTTTTATTATAGCTTTTATTTACATTTAATCAATTTTTCATGAGTCCGCATGCATATTGGTTTGTTTTGACATTGATGTATACTATGTTAGTGAGTGTATGCTATGGAATTTATATCAATTCACCATTTTTAAGCTTATCTTTGCATTGAAAGAGTCTTGCTTTAAGTATCCTATAGTTTTTATGAGTTCCCAATGTTGCCATGATTTTTTAGGTGTTTCCTAACATATCCGACATGTATCCGCTTTTTAACGGACCAGTACTCTACCTCGATAAAATATTTTGAATCATGATTATGATATTGTAGCACATGGAGTAGCAGACAAGATCAACAAATATGGCTGGGCTGTAAAACCAGAGAAGAGAAATAAGTAGATCTCTCTATAATCTTCTCCAAACTCAATAAAACTTTATTCGTTAGGATCAGAATTTTCATAGGATCTTATAGAATCAGGCCAAACAAATATTCAGCTCCAAATCAGATCACACAGTTTTTCCAGAATCTTTTTTTTTCTTTTCTTTCAGTGAATAGTTCATATCTTCTCAAATATGCATCCAAAAGTGATGAAAAAATAATCATAAATCATCTAAATCAAGCTCTATCATCTGTTATCATCTGTTGATGCTTTGGCCATACAATACTGACATCATCAGTTTGACAAGATGACCTCACTATATTCTCTTCAAAAAACAGTCTTTGATTAAATCAGGAGTTTTTAGCAGAATCCTAGTGCTATGACACCAAGTTATAATGTGGAGGCTCAAAAAATTATCATCTGGTCCCCTTTTTATTATTTAGTATATTTGAATTTTCCTGTTATACCCTTTTTAAATGAGTTGATTTGCAATACATGACAGGAATAGCACAATGACATAAATTCCCTTGCAACAGTGAGACCCCATTTGTCTTGTGCTCTTTCATGTAACCCTCTTCACTTACCAAGTTTCAACCCCAAACACTCTTTCGCCTCAGAACAGTTCCATAATCTAATGTAAATTTTGCTGAAAATTCTGAAAATTTTATAAAGTTGGACGGATGTGATGCATGACAAATTAAATTCATGGGATATAAATGTTGCTTACATGGGTGAAATGATTGTCCCTCTGCTCGATCAGAAAGATCCAGAATCAGATGGACAATCTACATTGGCCACGTCATTGTTCCACATGGCATAAAACCCATGTCTCATCAAGAAACTAAGCTTTGTTAGACAGTCCAGAAATTCTTTTCCAATTTAAATTATAGAGTACTAAAGCAATTATTTGTATATAGCATAAAGCATCACATATATGATATTTTCACGAACTGCTTCATTTATTAAAGATGAAGGAGCAATGGGGTGTTGACTGGGCGGATTAGGGATGGATGTCATTATATCCAGACTTGGATTCTATTGTTTTCTGGTTCTACCACGTTCAATGCTGAATATGGTATTTCCCAATTGTTCAGTCAAATGCTGGGTCTCTAATTGGGTTATTTGATTTCTAACCTATTTAAGTTGAGAAGTACTGGAAACTTGATTGTTGTACTAGATCTACAAAAGAAAATAATAGGAAAGACAGAAATCTAAGAACATAATATTTTTTTCAATTTTTATACTTAACAAAGTTACATCACTCATTGTGAGGGTTGTAACCTTTTTTTCTCTGGAATACTAATTTTGTGGATCTATACCTAATCAATTACTAATCGGTTTGATAAACTTGGACTCAAACCCACTAATTGGGAATGGATTTGTTGGGTCTTGGGTACGCATTGACACCCCTAGGCATAATTGAGCATTTGAGATTAATAATGCTAAATTGTGTCCTAGAAGCTATTTATAGGAAAAAAGCAAAAATGATTCTCTATAATGGATACTGATTACATTGTGTAAAAATTCGATTATTGACCAGAATCAGACAACGGTCTGAATCTGACATATGTCCATCTGTACTTCACTAATTTTTAGAGGCCATGCAACACAAGGCAAATGGAAAAGCGTCTCTTGTATACCATAAGAACAAACTGTAAAGAAGTTTATCCCACATATTGATATGTACATTTATTGGAATGGGTAATTAGTCACATGAGAAAGTTACTAATTTCTTCATAGCATGAAACTATGGTTTAAGCTTATGTCAATTTGCCTATAGATAGACTTATTTGATAACAAAAACTGATTTCGCTCAGGAATGAAGCAAGTGTTAAGTTACTTATCGCATTGGCTTTTAAGTTTGGAAAACTGATAGAATTGAATTTAAACTTCTCGAGTGTATTCCTTGTTTTAATTACAACATTTCTATGTTTAGTTCTTGCACTATTGGGTACTTCAAAGCTTACCATTTAATTAACCCTTATTACTTCACAAATATTGGTTTGCCTGAAGTCAAATATTCATGTTTTAGAATACTCACTGAAACGTTTTCGTTGAAAGTATTTTTTCTCATCTGCAGGATCCCGAGGAAGAATCTGAATTAGTTTACTCAACCACTCCTAGTGAAAAAATGCAGAATCATGTTGCAAGACAACGTAAAGATTCTTTTCAAACATCAAGTTATCGTCACCTTCCGAAAAAGGTTATCGAGCTTCTAAACGAACGGAAAAGTGATACTCAACATGCAAATATCTCATTGGCAGTTTCCAATGCTATAGAGCTTCTGAAGCTTGTCTTTTTGAGTACCTCAACAGCTCTAGAGGTATCAAATTTGCTGATAGAGGCTTTACGATGTTACTCCGAGCATGAACTTTTTTCTGCCTTCAACTACCTCAAAGAGAAGAATTTCATGGTATATAGTCTCCTCATTTATGGTTTAAACTCGTGTATGTGACAGGGATAGGGATATAGATCAAAGTGTTAAGATGTTTTAGTTTGCAAATCTGGGGATGAGTTCAAGGGTCTAGATAATATAGATGGAAGTCTAAGTTGCCGAATTTGACTCTGGAAGGTTATGGGTGGAGTCGAGACTTGAGAAGGACTCATCTAATTCCAGTTTCACAATGTGATGCCATGCATGTTATATGATAAATATAGGTTATAAGTTCACTGTTAATCGTACATAAACAATTGTTGGTGTCAAAAAGCTCAGGTCATGCTATTTTACTAGAAGTTGGCTTTTATGCTGTCAATGCAACTGCAATGTCCTTTAACAAGAGGAGATCCATATATGTACCAGCCTAATATCTAAATAATTACTTGATCACTGACATCTGGATCCATTTTAACTTCACTTTTGAATTGCAGGACTTGATTTGTAATTGGGTTTGTTAGGGCATAGTGTAAAGGATCGGATCGGGATGATCCCCGAGTTGGATACGATCCCAAAATGAGGCCAAATCCAATGACTCGGTCCAATCCCGAGTTGGATCGGGCCATCAAACTCGGGATCGGCGAGTCGGATCGGACGATCCGTCTCGGATCGTCCGAGTTAGGTTTTTTTTAAGGAAAACATTTTAATTTCGGATCGTCTGATCCTGAGTTGGATGATCCCCGAGTTGGATCCGAGATTAAACACTATGTGTTAGGGTATTTGTGGTATGAGATATGCCTTTTATCAGTTATCCTAAAGCCTAAATTATTGTCTCATATATAAATGAATCAACTGGATAAACGTGTTTCCTTAAATAGTCTGGCTATTGTTTGTGGCACCATGCCCAAACTCAATTCACCTCACCCTTTGTAATAGTGGGTCAGAAGGTGTTTATCATATGTTTCCACTCGTGGGTTTTGTCTTTTTCTTTCTGAAAATTGTTGGTTTGACAACTTATTAAAGAAGGTTGTTTTCTTGAGATGTTGGAAGGTACAGATTATCACTTTTTCCATGAATCAATTAATGAAATCATTGTTTTGAATCATTAAAAAAAATCAAGGGTTAATTTTGTTAAGCTGCATGGTTGTCAGCAAAGTTTGAGATGTAACAATGAAATATGTAACAGTTAAGTCTAACAATCTTTAGTATTATTTGGTCATTCTGTTCCTTTTTTCTCTTTTGTAGGGTTTCTTTCTTTCTTTCTTTTTCTTTTTGTTTTTCTTTTCTAAATTAGGATGAGGGCTGCAGTCTTACTTTGTACAGTTTCTTCTTTTATGTCTTGCCTTGCTTAGCTGTTTGTGATAGCCTTTTATACACAAATCGTGTTCATAGAGTTTGCTCCTTTCACTACAATGAATGCTCTCTCTCTCTCTCTATATATATATATATATATCTTTTGTCCAAATCCTAATGTTTTTCTCTGTTAGCAGGTTGGTGGTAATGGGAGCCAACCTCCTGCACTTTCGAAACAGTTCTTGAAATGTATTTCTTCTTCTCCATTTCCGATTAATACTGGACAACGTGCAGCTAAGTTTGCTAGTTGGCTTCATGAAAATGAAAATGATATTATGGATGGGGAAGTTATTCTTAATGCAGATTTACAGTGCGGTGACATTTTCCAGTTGTTTGCTCTAGTTTATTTAGGAGAACTGGTCATTTCACCATGCTTGCCAGATGAAGGCGTTGGAGAGGCTGAGGAGCAGAGGGGTTTAAAACGTAAAACTGATAAAGAGAAACTATTTGATGATACAGTTAAGAAGCAGAAATCATTATTTAATGGTGAATTTGATTTTGAATCTCGGCGGAAAAAAGGTTTTCCTGGTATTGTAGTATCCTTAAACCGTGCAACCATTTCAAGAGCCGACCCTGAGGAGTTAAAGAAAAAGCTGATTTGTAGTGATCCACTTTTGTTTGATGAGAATGGTCAAGTCAACTTTCTTGAAACAGGCAGTAATTTATCAGATCCTGACCATGTGATGGCAGGCCATAAATATGGCTGCACTGTTCCCATATCAGGGGCCTCCAGTGAGTTTCCATGGAAAGCTATGACCAGTTATGCAGAACACTTGAAGTCAACCATATTTGATTTGGAACAATCGGGTCACTTCTGTCCTGAGCTCTTCAGAAATGTTTATACTGCTATTCAGAAGAGTGGTGACAAAGGATTGAGCATGGGAATGATTCCAAGAGTCATGCAAATGCAGGGTCTGTTTTGTGTATACTCCATCTCTTATGAGTGTCTACCTTTATCAGTACTGATAATGTTTGAGCATAGTTCCCATGTATTGATGTATCTTTTTAGTGTTCTTCAGGAGAGAAGATGCTTGAAATTACTGTGGATGTGCTCCAATCATTTGGACTAGTTGTGAAGGTAAGATTTAGTGATGCTTTAAACTATTTGAGGATATACTTTCCTTTATAATACTGAAATTTAGACAGTGAAGACAGACTTGTCCAATCTATTGAAAAACATGGGTGGAACCAACCATTTGATTTCCCGTCTAGGGGCCTCTACTAGACTAATAGTAGCCATCCATCTTCACTTTTTCTTTGTCTTATAGTTCAAACTAAGCCAGATGACTTTGCCAGAATCTCACTGAAACATGGCAATCAAATTTTGATCTTGAAGGGTAAAACAGTTCTGAGTGATTGTATTTTGACTCAAACTGAGATGTGATGATTCATGGTGGAGTTCTGGAAATGATGCTTTCTGAAGGGGCTGCATGGATGATTGTACTTTTTTGTTTGTTAAGGATGTTTATCCAGAATCTAGAGAATCGTCTCAAATCTGGAATTGAGGAAAATTTTCTTAAGTTTCAGGTTTGAGCTCTAGGATGTCCTAGTTGATTAATTAAGTCAACTCCAATATCAAGAATATTTACTAATGATTTTTCTGGAGTGCCAATTTGATTCATGATATCTTATTCAGATCTATCAGTTGAATTTTATTTGAGATGACAGATGGGTTGATTGCTAACAGATCAGTGTTTTTTATACAGGTCAATGGTTTTGATTGTGTCCATGTCATCGATGCTTTACATCGTTCCAAGTACTTTTTGACTATAATGGCTGGTTGTTCTCAATATCTTAAACCTGCTGCGTACATGAAGGCTCCTTGGATAAGTGATGACGGTCATGTGACCCTGCTGCCAGAAGATCACAAAATTGACATGCATCAAGTCACTAATTCCAATCCTCCTGAAGAAATTTCCGGACCGTCAAATGAAACTCAATCTGGCAATAAGTCTGCCAATTATATGCTGGTGAAAGTTGTCTCGCCTGAAAGGGCTCATGAGAGCGAGATCTTTAAAGGCTCTTCTGATGATTATCATTCATTTAGGCCAATATTTCCATGGATAAATGGAGATGGGACCACAAACATGATTGTGTATAAAGGACTTACACGGCGTGTCCTTGGGACAGTGACACAAAACCCCGGAATATTGGAGGTACATGTTTTATCATATGCTATACACGGGAAATGAGTGTCATTCTTCAATCAAAAAAAAAAAAGGTGTCATTCTACCCTCTGCATTCCATGCAGTACTCATGCTGGTAATCTTGATATGGGCTTGCCATGACTAGAATTATCATGACCTGGCAATTCTACCCTTCTGATAAATGGACTTTTTCCCTTTAACATTCAGAAAGTACTCCAGTTATGGAGGTCCATTTTATGAATGGTTAAGATCATCTGCATGATTTATTTGTAGGGTAGGTAATTTTGTTCTTGGTTCATAGCTTGTATGCTCTAAACCAGATTGCGTGATTTGTGCTTTTGGGCTTATGTGCCAATTAAAAAATGCTTCATGTTCTTATCATTTACTTCCCTGATTTTGTTTGCTAGACCAAAGTAGGAATTCAGATGTTTTATTTGGTCGGTCGCTTATCCCTAATCAAGATAAGGATGGTTCAACAGGTGACCCACATATGAATAGTGCTCTTCTGTCATGGATCTTTGATAACTCTAATATTTTTCTGTTACTTTGGCAGGATGACCTTATTCGCCGAATGGATGTTTTGAACCCCCAGGTACACTATTATTTATCTTATTTAAGAAGCTGAAATGAGAGAAATATACTTCTCGTTGGAATGTGGAACTTCTTGGATTGGCCAAACTGATCATTCTCAATGAGTGATCTTAATCATCCGATAAATGAATATTTATCTAGGGAACATTATTTGCTTATCGTTGGATTAGTATAGTTCTGTTGCCTAAACAAATAGTTGGGCTCTTCGGAAGGAGCACCATATGTCATAATTGTGAAGACCTAAATCTGGCTTGGTCTTTGGGATAAGCTACTTGGTAAAGAGCATATACACCTGCATTTTTACCATCTATTGCAAGAATCATGACATGTCATGTAATTGCACTTGCAGCTTACTGTTTCAGAACAGCCATTTCTTTCTAGGGAATAATATATTTTTGTGACAATGCTCGGTGTTAAGGTTTAGAACTTTGACTTTGGTGTAGCTTTTCAGCTCTTTTGGTCATGTAGAATTAGTTCAGAGAAGTTACGAAGTCTGTGGAAGTCATGTAAAATCAAAGATGCTTATAGAATGTAAGGAAATGATGAAATTCTTGGAATCGCTATAGACAAAGGCCTTATTGTATACAACAACAACAAAATGCCTTATCCCAAATAGGTGGGGCTGGCAACATGAATTTTTCTCCTCCATCCTAATTTGTCAAGAACCATATCTTCGGTCAAATTATGAGTATCCAAATTCTTTCAGACTGACTTCATCCAAGTTCTTTTTAGTCTTCCTCTCGCCTTACTAATTTCTTCAATTAGTACCTGCTTCACACCTTCTTTCAACTTCCTCCCTGGGTCTTCACTTCATATGCCCAATCCATCTTAACCTACTTTCCTCCATCTTGTCTCCTATTTGGGCAACAATTAAATACTCTTAGATATTCCTTACCTTATCTTCCCTAGTTTCCCCTCACATTCATCTCGGCAATGCTCATCCTATGCATTTGTTGCTTCTTTGTTTCCCAACATTCAGATTCCTACATCATAGCAATCTTGATGCTGCCTTGTAAAATTTTCCTTTAATTTGAGTAAAACTCGTCGACCAGCTCTAACTTTTTGTGCAACATCCTTATTAATATCCCCCTTTGTATGAATAATTAATCCAGGATAACAAAAGTGATTAGTCTTAGGAATCTCCTGATTCCCAATTCTTACTGTTACTTCACATCTACTATTATTTATGCTAAAGTTATGTTCTGTATACTTGGGCTTAACTCAACTTATTTTAAAACATTTCGATTCCAAAGGTATCCATCCATGACTGTAGTTTTGCATTTACTCCCTCTTATTTGGCCCACCAAAACCACATCATCACACCTCCTTTTGGATATGAGTAGTCAGTTCATCCGTAATTAAAACAAAAAGATAAGGACTTCCAGTTGACCTATCATTATTGTGGACTCATTTGTCTCGCTTTCGACCACTCTCACCTTATTTGCCTAGAACTCACCAAATTAACTATCTAGTTACTCTATCATATGATTTCTGTAGATTAATAAAAACCATGTGAAGGTCTCTCCTCTTCTCTCTAAACTTCTCCACTAATTGTCGACGTAAAAGGATTAGCTCAATAGTCGACCTCCTTGATGTAAAGCCAAACTCATAACAAAGCGACAGCGCCATGTTTTTGAATCTCTAAATGTCAAATTTGGACATCAGTTCATAATACTATATTGTTAATTGTAGGAAACATCATATATGTATTTAATTAACATAATGATTGTTAATAATGTTTCACTTAATATCTAAAATAAAACATTGCTTTCCTATCCTAAAAATATTTTAAAATATAAGAAAAATAAAAGTATAGTACATGAAACACACATCTCTTATTTGCTAATTGCTATGTATGTTTTCTTATATGGTTTAGTTTTTGAATAATATTTGTAAATTAAATAATTTACATTGCCCAACACAATTGCTATGATGTATGTTTTCTTATATGGTTTAGTTTTTGAATAATATGGTTTAACATTATAGCATATCCCAACAACAATTAATGCCTTATCCCAACTAATTGGGAGTTTGTAATAAGAATCATGGTCAGATTATGTGTAGTCATATCATTTGGCTAACTCATCAGACACCTCCGTGTCTCCATTTTGCATGTCCAAATCATCTGATCTTACTTTCCATTATTTTATCTTCTAATGGGGATATGTTTGATCCATTATCATTTTTAGTCTTTTCACATATCTATCTCAACACCCATTTCTCAGCTACACTTATGAATATGTTGCTTCTATATTGCCCAACATTCTACTCCATACATCATAGCAGGCTCAATAACTGTCTTATAAATTTTTCCTTTTAGCTTGAGTGGGAATGTCATTTACATAATACTATAGAAGCAAATATGCAATATCATCTTTAATATACTCCTCTTTATGAATAATTGGTCCAAGATATTGGCAAGAATTCCAGTTCTCCACCAAAACCACATCGACTGCAAATAAAATACACCACACCTCCTCTAAAATATAATTTGTCAGTTCATCCATGACCAATGTAAAAAATGGTGCTCATAGTTGACTTCTGATGTAAGCCAATTTTGATTGTCAACTCATTTGACCAATAGCTCTCATGCTTGTTATCTATCCCTTATACATATCCTTTTCTAGTACTAGTATAATGCCTAAAACCTAACAATTAATTCCTTAGGCACACTATTCTATGCATTTTTTGAGATCAATAACTATATGAAGGCCTCTTCTCTTCCCTGTAAATTTCTTCATTGCCTAGGTAAAAAGATATATTCAATTGTAGACCTTTCTCGCATAAAACCAAACTGATTTTTTGCCACCTTAGTTATATTATCATTTGTTCTTATAAATGGGCAATGAAATGCTACTCCTCAAAGCACTTGGCATTTTCTTAGCCCTCGAAATCTCATCCAATAAGTTGGTTTCCAAAAATGTACTTAAATATTTACTCCAATAAATTAGTTGAGTTTCTATGTGGAGTATTTCAAATGGAAACCTTTGAAACTTTGGTCCAAGTGCTTTCATGACTTGCACCAACGTTTCATATTTTAAACTAGGAGCGTAATATTTTGGTTGAATCTGATGGAAGTTTATCGAAAGTAATGTAGACATCATCAGTTCACAGTCATTGAAAGTGGAATTGATTCTGATGGAATTGACTCAAACCTCGAGAGAACTTCTAAACCATGCTCATCTGGTGATATTAAAGATCTTTTAACATGATGCTCCAACCCATTAATCTAAGTGTCATAGCTCTTCTTGAATGCCAATATTATTAACATTAATTTCTCACTAGGGAGTATGCCTTTCTTAATTCATCTATATTGATTGTTGATTAACTATGATCCCTTCGTCAATGCAAATTACAGGATTATTAGCGGTGTAAGTTAACAGCAATTAACTATTTTAACACTAGTAAATTCATTACATTGTTGCTTCTTTCGAGAAAGTTCACGTCCCTTAAGAGTGTCTTTCATGTTTCCAATGTTTATCTCATGACTGTGTGCTTGTTTTTTCCTGCTCATCATCTGATGCAGAGCTGTAGAAAACTGTTGGAGTTGATGGTTCTGGATAACCACCTTATTGTTCGGAAGATGCAACAAACTACCCCTGCTGGCCCCCCTGCAATTCTCCGGAGTCTTCTAGGAAGCAGCTTCAAGAGACCAAAGTTGACTTGCGTTGACCACTTTTTTGCCAATCCCTTGAGTGCATCCTTGCTATAAAAGGTTTTATATAAACTTTTCTGTTTTGCTCCTTTATTTATCTTAACGCTGGCAATGTGTTCTGGTGTATCAGAATAATGTTGAACAACAATTGCAGATGATTAAAAGCTCAAGGAATTTATCTTTCTTTCAAGTCTATAGTAGAAAATTGATCTGTCGTAATCATTTTCTTATACTTTTAGGCAACACTGAATGAACCAAGCCAACCATTACATTTTCATCTGTTTTGAACAACAATTACATATTCATTTTCTTATAAATTCATTTCTTTTTGCATTATGTGCGAGAAATGTTTGGTATTTTGCTTGGTAGCACTTCCAAGCAAAAAACTTCACCTTTTGAAGGCATGGCGCATGCAATAAGTGGACTCAAAAAGGACAAGGGAGATCAGCCCCTTGTCCCTCTAGAACATTGGCCCCAAGGCAGGTGCCCACGGACGTTGGGGCTAGTCACAACCAAAGATTTTTCATAATTAATGCGGTGACCAGCTTCACCATTCCAGTGAAGTACATTTGGACTTGCTTTCTGTAAGTGTTTATCAACCCGATTTATATAAATGCTTATTTAAGCCTATAGCTTATTAAAGTACTTTTTAAAATGTCTATGGGTACGTGCTTACTCATAAGCAGTAGAAGACAGCTAACCATAAGGAGAAGCTATATCATTTATGCGGAAAGCTATTTCTAAACTTTAGTAATATTTTCACAATATCTATTTCATAAGCACTTAAATAAATATTATTTCTAAACTTCAATAATTTTTTTCATAATATCTGCTTTACCCCTGAACTTTGATATAAGCACTTAAGTAAATATATTTACCAAAAGCTATTTTCTTCAAGTAATAAGTTCATTGCTGCTGTAGATAAGTGCCCTCACTTATCCAAAGGTACAAGCGAAGACAAACGCAGCCTAAGAATGCTTTTGGCAATGCTTCCTTGGATCCTAGAAACACTCTAAAAGTATATTCATTTGCATTTGGTAAACGTGTCAAAGAAACAATTTCAAATGAAGCCCTTCATCAAGACATTGGTTTCATTGAAACAATATCTATTGCCTATTCTCCCAATTACTTTTGCCTAAAATCATTTTGGTAACTTGAACGACTTTTTTAAGGCTATATTATCATGATATTATTGTATACTACCCATTTTGCTCCTTTTTATCTTCTAGACCCAAACTCAAACTAGCTCTATTCAGGTAAAGCAGTTTTTATAGATCACTCTATAAGAATCAAGTATGAAAGAATTGTTTTTTTTGCTTTAAAAAGCAATGCCAAACAGGACCTTCATATGTGTGGCTAAAGCACTTCTAGGACCAAGAATCATCTTCTTGAGTCAAAAAAGCATTGGGAAGCATGTCCTCAGTGTAGGGTTGCAACTCGGTTCGATTTGAATGAGGTTGACATCAACCCAAAACCAAGCCAAGGTTAGTGAAGGTTGACGACTTGATGCAAAACCGGAATGAACCAAATTGAAGACCTCCCAAACCAGGGATGGCAACGGGGCGGGTTTTGACGAACCCTAACCCGCCCTAAAGGATTCCCCCTAATACCAAACCCTATTGGGGCAATAGCGGTGCGGGGCTGGTTTGACCCGGTTAAAAGATTTTTTTTTAAAATAAATATTTTGTTAACTTAAATCTTTAATATTTTAACTATATTTACTTATAATGTATAAATTTATATATAAAATATATATTTAAAACATAAAATACATATTTAAAACTTAGAATACATATTTAAAACATAGATGAATGTCAACGGGCGCGGGATCGGAGCAAGATCGGGGAGGGTTCGGGGCAAGTTGAGCCAAATCCTAACCGGACCCTAACCCGAGTTAGGGGTTACCAAACCCTAACCGTTAGGGGCAGGTTCGGGCGGGTTACCCGTTTAGCCCAACCCATTGCCATCCCTATCCCCAACCAGAAAATCAAATCGAGTTGAAATAGAAAACCCTAAACCAAAGTCTACCAAACCCAAGTTGTAATTTTTTGACTGGGTTAGTACATAGTTATGAAGAATTAATCTTTATAATATAAACAAAAACGACTGAGGAGGGCTCTCAAGCCTTCCCTCTCTCAATGCTTAATTCT